>VWZV01010978.1:977865-1011997 GCA_013397155.1 Irena cyanogastra
CATTGGGAAACAGATTATTTCCATGCTAGCATACAGAGCTTTAAATATAATTTTCAAAATTTAATGGTCAATGGATTCCCTTTTAACATGAATACATCACTATTTTGTGGTATTTAAGTGCATTAGCCAGATAATTAATGTGTAATTACAGATACAACATTTGGCTATTGAAAACTTTGGCCTTCTCAAGGTGGGTGCAATTGATGTTGTACACATCATCCTCTTCCATACAGGTGCTACTACAATCCAGAGACAGCCAAGGTGGGAGCAAAGTGCTCATCTGCTTTCACCAAGGCATGCCTCTGCCTCCAGGCTCATTACCACATTCAGTGCTACGAGGTGAATGAGACATTCTTCACTCAATAAAAAACAAACAGAAGACCAAAAGACAACTTTTATGAACAGTGCAAGCAATTGTCCTAGTAAATTTCCTCAAGTAGTCATCAGTGACAATCCTCGTCAGTTAAACAGATCATGTATATAAAATGACAATGAAGTTACACTAACTTTATCTGAATATATCAAAATTACCGTTCTGTGTCATTTCATCCCATGAGCAGATTTGGGGATTATCTCTTTAATTCTAAAATCTAAACGCAACGCAAACTAATGTACATTTGGAAAAGAAAAAAAGAAAAGAGAAAAACTTATGAACAAATACATCAAGCCTCTGTAGCATTACAAGTAACAGGGCAACAAGTTTCATTCTTCATGAGTATTATCATTTCAATGACAAGAAATCCACTGGAGAACCAAGTGAATCCAAGAAAGACATATGCATAACTGTGGTAATTTTCTGTACATCAAACATTAAAAGCAAATTAAATCTTTCAGTTTTGGCAAACCCTAAATATCCATCAAGGACATAGTTTGAGAAAAAAAAAATTGTCTGTCTATGTATGTTGCTAAGTGAAAAGCAATTATGCTCCAGAAAACTGAGCAAAGACTTTCTATATGTTTCCTTTCACTCACCACATGCCCCTGAAACTGTAAACCTAGCTCTGTGTGGCTACATCCAACTGTAGAGATGCTCTGCACATATGGGTAATAAAAGATTGCTACACTGACGACAAAGCACCGAACTTTTCCAAATTAAAACTGTAAGTCTGACAGCACTAGTTCAACATGTGGGGCACACACTAGGTAGATATTTTTTCAATGAAATACAGTAATTGGAGACAGCCAGAGTGCTTCAATTGGAACAGCTTAATGGAGACACTGTGCATGTGGTTATTTCTAAGCAGAATGCACAAATCAAAGTCAGACTATGACAGAGCATAGGTATTTAGAGTTTAATCATGTGCTAGGATTTTCTTGAAAAGCTCTGAGAAAACAAAGCACACTAGTATTGCTAAACTAGAGAATTCAGAATGGTAATCACGCATCAGATCAGAACCCTTTCCGGCAAAAAGCTAGACAGAGTTAGCAGAAGCAAGAAACATTCATATCAGAGCAGTTGGAACATAAACATAAACAGCCACTTCCTAGGAAAACTAGGAGTGCTCCTAGTCAGGCGCTCCAAAAGAGACAAGGGAGCTAGAGAAAGAAGTTAGCACATA
This sequence comes from Irena cyanogastra, assembly GCA_013397155.1. Lineage (NCBI taxonomy): Eukaryota > Metazoa > Chordata > Aves > Passeriformes > Irenidae > Irena > Irena cyanogastra. Next base: position 979,425 of record VWZV01010978.1, read on the forward strand.
TCCGAGCTGGGACAAGAGATTAACCAATAAATAGTGTTATCAACAGGGGCAAATTTGAAGTGATTCTTACCAATACAGAAAATGCTAAAAACCAAAAAACAATCAGAAGCTAATTAAAGATTGAGAATAAGCTTGCTCTCACAGGATGGACAACTGCACAAAAAAGCCTTTAGCAGCAACCATCACCTATTTTTTCTTCTCCCAAGGAGAATGAACTCCTTGCCACTCTCAAGCATTGATTGAGATGAAGCCACTGTCTAGTACTTGAGCAAATATTTGATACTAAGAAAAAAGAGTGGTTTATGTTAGCAAACCAAAAATACTGCTTATTAAGTCAAAGAAGTATTTGCAGACATTCTTATGAACAAATTTACCTAAATTTTTAAATTCCATTGAGATGCACATGTTTTTATTGAATTCATACTGCATGCCTATTGACAGCCTTCCCATCATGTTATCTAGAAAATGGTGATTGCTACAGCATGTCTACACAGCCATTATGTGACTGAAGACAGAGAATCACAGAGCAAAACCATCTTTATTACTTTTCTTCTCTTTGAGAAACTTAATATGGATCTTGGAGATGAAGGGGGAAGTCTGTACACATAATTAGTGTCAAAACTTCAGATGAAGATGAATGTACTTCCTTCCTCCACAGAGTATGTACATTCATTCCAGAGAGTAAGACATTATGTACAACATTAAACTGGGAGGGACAGGTTGATAAGCTGGAGGACACAGCTGTCTGTCATTCAGTGGATCTGCAACAGCCTGAAGAATTGGGCTGGCAGAAAACTTGAAGGTAAATGCAAAGTCATGCAATTATACACCACAATATAAGCTGAATGGTTATAGGATACCACAGTTTTCCAGAGAAGGACCTGGAGATGCTGGTGAAGCAGGCTTAGAACATGAGTCAGCAGTGCATGACACAGAGAACGTAAATCAGATTCAGGTGTACACAAGCAAACAGGAGGACAAATGCAGACAGGAAGACAAAGGAAGTTATATATCCAGAACGGATGAGAACCTTTGCCTCCACACCTTATCTGGAGTTCTGTGTCCATCTTTGAGTTTTCCATTACAAGACATAGAGCAGTGAGTCCAGCAGTGGGCCATCAATATTATTAGGAGGCTGGAACACTTACATGCAGAAAGGCTCTGGGTGAATCTTAAGACCCGGTACCTAAGAGAAGACCTTCCTGCTTTCTGCAAATATCTAATGCAAACTTACAGAGGAGATGGAGCCAGACTATTCTTGAACACAACAAAGAAAAGACACTAGCTGGAAGAAGGAATACTGCAACGGGGTACTATCAAAATAATTTCTCTAATGAAGTGCAACCAAATATTTGAACAGTTTGCCCAGAGACCTTGTGCAACCTCTATCCTATGTGATATTCAAAATCCAGCTGGACATGGCCATGAAAAACCTGATCTACCTTTGAAGCCGGTCCTGCCTTCTGCAGGGGTTTGTCTCAGATGCCTGTTCTAATTAAAATTGCTCTAGAGTTCTACATGTTATATGGAAAACACTTCCTCCTCTGACTCTCATTTCAATACATGTTGCTGTCTACCACCTTTTCTACCATAACATTCACCAACTTCTCTGGAATTATGGTGTGGACTTTAATTAGGGGACCGCTATCTCACCTTAATAAATTCTACTAAATTCTGATACTGCTTCAAAAGGAAAAGAGCAGGTCCTCAGGACCAATGGCATGGAAAGCCACAGAGGGAAACCAAAAAGGATAATGACAGATATTTTTATCTTTTTCTGAGCCAAAAAGAAAATATTCTTCAGAGTAACTGATGCAATTTTCATTATTGATTTGGTATGTAGTATCAGAAAATTTAAATGCTGTCAGAGATCAGGGAGGGCTGATGTGTGCCAGTAACATATCAAAATTAAGGCTAACCTGACTGGCTGGCTTTGAAATCTCTAAAAAAATTGTCAGAAGGTAATCAGTAAAGAAGTAGAACACAAGTTCAAGAGTTCTGAGTAGAGGATGAAAGAAGAAAGCAAAGGGCCATGGTCAAGAAAAATTAATAGCAAAAAAGCAGCAAATGAAAACATGAAAGACAAATTCAAAAGAAATTCTTAAAATGTAGACATACAGAATTACAGATACGAGAAAAAATTCTCAAAAAGTGCAATAGCAAAACAAAAAGCTTTTTTTGTATAAAATGAAATTAACCCTTTCGATCTGGCTACATGCTGAGAGCTATTCTCACTAAACTCAGTATCACCTGAGGTATATTTCTCACTTGCCAATCAAGTATAATCCTTATGTACCAATCAGCTTGCACATAGGCTGCATAAACATACTTGTTAACCAGCTGTTGTCTCCCACATATTTGCTCTCTCCAGGGCAAGTGGAAGCTATCGAGTTCAGAAAGAAGTAGTATACTATTATCTCACACTTTCTGGCCATAATACAACTGCTATTCTCTGAAAGGATATTAATACTGCCCAGCCCCAAACTATGGCCTAGGCAGTCCTGTGTTGTCTCAAACCAGTGCTAACACTTTATCATTCAAATCACAATTTTTCAAGGCCGGATACCTCAAGCAAATAAGGCTACATTCACTATGCCAACTGCATTTGTACCTTCAGAAATTATCAAAGGCCCCTGACCTGTTATCACTAGTGATGCAGGCAGCACAGGTTCCTGTTGGTTCTTCACTCTGCTCATAATAATGGGCATCCACATGAGCTTCCTCAGCCTTCTTCTTCAAGATCTCTCCAAATTTATCTTTGCCAATGCACCCGAAGAAAGTTGCAGCTTTGTGAGGTCTCTGAATCATCCACTGCAGATTGGCAAGAGAAAAAAAAACACAAAACAAATACAAAGTTAACATATCTGGTATATTATTTTTGCCATTTTTTCTCTCCACTCACTGCATTTAAATCTGTGCCTACATTTTGATTTGTATGCCTGAAGTAAAAAACATCTTGTACAACAAAGGAGGAAAGGGCAGCAAAGAAAACAAAATTTACCCTTAATAATCCCACCGAGCTTGTAACACCTAACGTAATATCTAAACAAATGTAGCTCATTATAAATAAAGTAGATTGGTATGTTTTTACAAGGCATACAAAAAGAAGTTCCCTTGCTCAAAGGAGTTGTCTTTATGTTTACATTTAATCAAGCAAGATATGGCATTTTTAAAGAAAAATTGTAGAAAATACAAAAGAAAAAAGGAAAAAAATAGCTCACAAAACCCCCTAAACAAACAAAATAAATAAATAAATAAAAAGAGATAGCACGTAAGAAAAACAAGACATTTGAGAAATGTAAGCAACATTATGCAACATCCATAATATATATAAAAACTAAGTGGTACTGAAAGTAATCATTTGTGTCTACTATTTAATTGCATGCAAAAAGGAAATGCTCCCTCTTTATACTTTTAAACCACACATGAAAGTATCTATCCTCCAACCTTCCTAAGAGCAGTTCTGTCACTTGAACTGTAAAGAAAGAGAGTAGATGCATAATGTTGCTAAGGTGCCAGGTTATTTCATAAAGTTCCCCTTTTATTAATAAAAAATGTATCATTCAGCTGTAAATGTAACTCCATTTTGTACTAAGTTAAAAAACAGCATTTATCAGCAACGTGAAATCAAGAATGAAGCAAAAAATAAACGTGAAGAAACAATCATAGGCCCTACTCTGCTGGTGGTGAGTCAGCCAACTGAACTCATTATAATTCATTCTAATTACAGTCAGAAAGCTTATCCACTCAATCTATAGTATGAATTAAAGGCTACAGCAATTTTCTGCTATACTAAAACCCTACTTATAATTGTTTCCTAATCAAGATTTAAATAAATTATAATGTCTCCATTACAAAGCAACATTAGTGGTAGCTGTGGACTGTAGAAAGGTCAAGTAACTAAGTTGCAAATACATACTTAGTCACATCTTTATTACTACCAGCTCCAGAGGGAAGAGTAAGAGAGAAAAAAAAAAATAAACCTTTCGTCATGTAAAGTCTTTATTAATAAGACAATGGGGGACACAAGTTGCAAAGTCTCTTTCTTGCAGTAATTTTCAATAAAGTTTAAAGAGAAAAAAGATTTTATCATCAGATGGTGGCAGCGTTAAATCTCTCATTCATGAAATGCATATGCTCTGCTTATCCATTCCATACCACTCTAATATAAATTAAGAAAACCCCTAATAAGAGAATTAATATATTTCATACAAGGATATCAATTATATCCTTGTACTTGACACACCTTTGCACATACATAATATGAATTTGCACAGTGTTCATTTAGAATGTCTCAGGAACAATGATCCTTCATATTTGGAGGTATGATTAAGTGGAATAGATTATTTAAAAATATGAAAACTGCTGTGACCAACTGTAAGCAAATATGCAAAAAATTTCCACATGGTTACCCATGTGGAAACAGAAGTACCTGAAGCCTTGTGCCCCATGCAAGCATGCTTTACTGTCACAAACAACAAGAATTAATAGAGATCACTATGAACAACATTTATCAAATAATCAAAGCCAAAAAAATCTTCAAAAAAAGTGAGACTACAAACCACATCTTAGGCTTAAAACATTTTATCATATGATGTTACTTTATATATAAGTCTGACAACATTTATAGCAGTAGTAACTAATGTTTCACATAGATCTCTGAAAAAAGAATTCCTATTCAAGTATCAGAAGTTCTGGCTATTGGCACCAGCTCAGTTTGAATTCAGATGTAATACATGCCATATATAAGCTGTCACAATCCTGATTTTAAATTTAAGTCAAGTTATACTTGACTTGAGAAACAAAAGTCACGATCCAGACTTTCCTGAGATGAATCTCTGTATGTGGTGCAGACTACTTCTTCCTTCAGCAGTTCTACTCATATTCATGATTATTTAAAACACAGGTATTACATAGTGAGAGGATATTCCCACTGTATAGATATTACTTTCATTTGAGTATATGAATTAAGCAACACTGAGGAAGATGGGAAAGCAGTTCAGCAGTGCTTCCGCAAAGATCTTCTCATCACAGATCTCCAGTCACCAATAGTCCTTCGAATGACCTGCTCTTATTCCCACACTAAAGGTGGTGAGCTGTTGTTAGCTGCAGAACTCCTCCAAGCTGATTCTCCTCTCCTCAGCTAAAAGGCTACGTATTAGTAACAGTCAAAGCAGACATCACACCACAGACCTGATGAAAATGAATGATAGAGGTATCTCTGTGGTACACCACAGAAGTTGCACCTTGTGAAATGAGCCACAGCAGGCATCTTTTGCATACACATGAAAAAAACAAGAGAGGCTCTTCAAGGCAGGCACCTGGGAATTTCTTTTCTAATCTGACCCAGAACTGGATTTAAGTTTGAATAACTTGATATGAAAAAACAGGCTTCTCTGGGCTACTTCACACACTGTTGTTATTAGTAACTCTTTGGCTAAAACATTCTAAATGGGAACGAGAGTCAGTCATCAGAAGACGTTTCTCACTGCGAAGCAGCCTGCACATTACAGCCAGTATGATATGTAGGCCAATAACAAACTGCACACATTAATGTATATGGTCATAGAGACTAAAAATTAGCTTTATAGAGTTATGTGAAATGGAAGATTTAATTGAATGAAAAAGACTCTAGACAGAAACAGAAAATGACCCAGCTCAGCAGGAATCAGCATAATGAGTTAATTATCCAGGGTTTGGCTATGCAGAGAGGCAGTTACTAACAAACTGTATTGACAGTCTGGTCAGGAGAGGTTGGCACTTGGCCACACCATGAATCCTCACCAGCACCCAAGGGAATTTGAGGCTGCTAATGGACCAAAGAGAGAAGTGTCAAAAGTAGGAACTTATCATGAAAGAACACGACGGCCTCAGGAGTGGGATACCACAAAGGAAGCTCAAGGAGTGGTTTATGAAATCTAATGCGTTTCTCTGCTCTGAAGTTTTCTTCTGTCAATACAGCTTGGACATCAGGTACACACAAGGACAGGCCCTGACCTTTTCAGTTAGCATAAACATCTGTGACAGAGAAAGGAGCACAGGAAATAGAACACCTTTCAGATGTTCTCTTCAGTTAAACAGATTGCATTTTATTCACATTTTTGTTGTATGCACTCTGATGAATGCAAAGAAAACTTTTGCTTTAATTATTTTTTTATATTTATGTCTTTAGCATAAACCTATCTTAAAATTCAGCTGATTTCAAAATAAGCATAATCTAATATTAGGTTACCATATCCCCATAGACACATTATTTCTTATGATCAAATACCGAGGCCAGCACTAGCAAAAGAAGCCAGCACCCTGGCTGCTCCAAGACACACTAGAGGGTGACAAAATACTTCTCTCCTTATTTTCATGAGGCTAACTTGGGTTCACAGTAGCAGGACTATCTGTTCATGTGGTTTTTGATGATCAGAGTTGAAGAAGATGAACTCTCTGGCAAGCTTTAGCTATCAGAGAAGTGTAAGAACCTTTGTGTTCCAGGAAGTGGGTGGTAATTGCAGAGAACAGCACCATCTTTTCTTGCAAGACATTGAGATGCCAAGAAAACTTGGTAAAAAGAAAAGCTTCTGAAGAGTTGTGACTTTGTGAGACTGCTTGGAGTGAACTATGTCCCACTTTTTTACATTGTCAGACTCAAAGATGCGGTACACCAATTTCCCACTTTTGTATGATTAGAAAATGGCTTTTGGAAACAACCTTTCTCCTTTTTTCTGAGTTACAGAAGCACTCCTAGAAATACTTCTAACACTAGAAGTGACTTGACTTTCATTGGATACTCAGTGCTGTCTTTTGAGAACCAATAGCCCTCCACATCCCCCCCAAAAAGAGAAAAAGCCCCTTCATATTATGTGAAAGAAAATCAGTGGCCTTATATAATTACAGAAAGGGGAAGTTCTTAACTTTGAATTTCCCAGGCTTATGCTATTTATCTTGAGAATGCCATGCTTCTGCCACAGGAGCAGAGTCCAGTATCCCCTATCATAACACTTGATCTGCATTTGAAGCTTTTCTCTGCTGTTCCTGCAAAGTTCACTGTAGAGAAGGACCCTACTAATTTACTTCACTGTCTTCAGTTGCAAAGACACTTTCCTCACAAAAGGAGAGTTCTTCTGCTGGGTTTCAGTACACATTGCCATAAGACTTAAAAAAGAAACATCCTACAGATGAATCTTAGAGCAGCTTTATAGCCTTCTGTCTATAACAAAGATGCTTCATTTTACTCCAACTCTCTGCTTTGCTTTAAGTGCCACCATTAACTGGACAACACTGATAACTGGAACAAGGAGGCTGATGAAGACACTCACAACCACATTGTTCTCTGCCTGAGCTCCTGAATTAATTTTTTAAGTGGCAGCTAGTAGTGCATTTCCACATCTGTCAGTCATCTTAAACTAACAACGCCAAAGCATCCAAAGCTTTGCTTAGACTGACATACCTTCTCTGCACATAGGATTTTCAGCTGTGGACTTGAATCCCAAATGCCTAGGAACTGACAACACAACAGGAAGCATTACGCCCCTTCACAGTGAAGGATCTTCAAAACTCATTAACACTGAATACAGACATCTGAAGTGCATCTGAAGTACGTTATTTGAAGCTGGACTCTCCTCTGCATGACCTGTCAAATCTGATCTTATTTTAAATTGCAGTTCACAGAGGAGAGGACTCCAAGGATCTAAAATTAGCTAAAATTTAACATGCTTGCTAAAATCTAAACTAAACAATGTGAGCAACTATTCATGAAGGGTAAATGAAAACAGGAACAGAGCATCCCTTATTTTTATACTCTAACTTTAGAATGATTCCATATATTTTTCAAAAGGCTTGACCCATCTGTTGTGCCCCTCACCAATTGTGTCCCTGTTATGTCCAACCACCAATATATATACAGTCCATTAAATCTCAGTTCATTAAAACCCCTTTTGAAATACTTTTAGGAATATTTTAGATATTAAAGGAAATTAAATCACAACTCATCTTAGATGGCCATATAAAAGGAGAACATATGGGATCATATCTCTTAAAAACTCAAAAGCCTGACAATATGCAAAACAATCATAAAAAAAGACAGTGTCACTGTTCCAAGTGAGCTCACTTATTTTTTGTGTATGATATGACACACCGAGGGCTCAAAAGCAATGCAACAGTCTGTTACCATTACACGTTTAATTACACATTCATTTAAAATCCCCACCGTAGTGGGGTAACCCCAGCCTGCAGTTAAGTCTCCACCCAGCAACTGTCTCAATCCTCCCTCTTTGAGGGATAAGGGAGAGAATGAGAAGTGCAACAGTGAGAAAAAACCACAAGGCTCACGAAGAAATGATGCAAAGACATTCATTCACTACCTTCCATCAGCAGATTGACACCCAGGCACTGTCTGAGCCCATGGCTACTTGGAAAAACACCTCCTCCCTTCCAGTTTTATTGCTGGCCATATTCCACGTGGCCTGGATTATCTCCTTGGTCAGCTATCCTGACTGTGTCCCTTCAAAACCTTTTTCCCTCTATACGTTCTACTTGCTGGGGGCAGCAGAGTGAAAAAACCAGAAAAGGCCTTGATGCTGTGCAAGCACTGTTCAGCAATAGCTAAAACATTGCTGCGTTAAATAACACTCTTTTGGTGACAAACCTAAAACACAGAACCACAGGAGCTGCTATGAAAAATTAACTTCATCCCAAGCAGAGTCAGTATACCTAACTCCAGAACCTGTGTTATGAGACGACAGCAGCAAGACCCTGGAAAACAGAGAAGTTACTACAGTTTGTTCCAATACCTTTGCAATTTTCTTCCGTTCTCTTATTTTCATTGACGAATCTTTAAATATTGCGACAGCTATTATCACATAATCGCCATGTAAGAAAAAAAACGGGAAAAGGAAAAAAATAAGTTTATCTTTATAAAAGCAGGCTTGTGAAAAGGAACCCCATGTCCTGTACAGTAATTCTTCCACCATTAGCTGAAATGGCCAAATCTTGCATGGGGAAGTGATATTGTTAAAATGCATGACAACACCCTCAAGCAACTTCCAGTCAAATGAGATAAAAGTGATAACATTTCTAAAAGGCAAAGACTATTTAAAGCCTTGCACTGAGACCCATATCTAAATCTTTTCAGCATTTGGCTCAACATGTGCGATGCAAATCCCTGCACAGGAACATCTATTAGTTTTAACATGGTGCCACAAGTGCTTTTTGCTACAGCTTTTCAAATTAAGATGGCTATCAAAATATTAATCATTCAGGAGCAGAACTTCCCTCACTTCTACATTTACAAACATATTTAACAAACTGCCTCTTAAAAAAAAATCTATAATCCAAATAACTATTTTCAGTGCTGCTATTCTTCTGTATTCCCTTTCCTATTTATCATTGCTCTTCATGCGCTTGTTCACTGTTTTATTTTTAGTCTAGTTTGTAAGCTTCTTGCTGTACAAGGAAATTCAAGCATATTTTCTATAATTAAACATGTAGTAGCCATATTCCAAAGTTTCAATGGGGCCAAAAGCAAGTGCTTATTTTACTGCACCCTTTAAATAACACTTAATTCCAATATACCTTACTCCATCACGCTCTTATGCTGTATTTATAATGTTACAGTTCTGCCTCAAATACTTAAAGTGCTGCAGTCTCTCTTCTGAAGGTCAATTTATGTTATCCAAGGCCAAAGGCAGAATGTCTCCAGCAAGGCCTTACAAGGTACACAACTGAGACACAGCTGGCCTTGTGTCCTTTTCCTATTTGAAGGGCAGAACCTGAGACAATAACCTTGTCAAGGTTATTGTCTTGAAGACACTTCCTCATTGCCTGATCTGATGTGCCACTCCCTGCCCTCAAACTTTGAGAATTCCCTTCCCAAAACCAGGTAACTGATGATAGACCTGCAGAACAGGACTGGCCACACCAGTTCTTCATCACTTTCATAGATGACAGCTACTTGAAGGGTATCACAACAGAAAGAATTCCAGATTTACTTGGGACTCTTCTGCAGCTGTTGGAGTGTATACAACTATTTATTAAAAAAACCACCAATATTGCAAAGCTGTGCATGAAGTAAGGATTCAGTAAGGATTAAGAAGTATATTCATCAGTAAAAGAAATCAAAAGATACCAATATCCTTCTTGAAAACTGGGTGCGAAATAATGAAAAGTCGCAAATAACATACAACATAAAGTCTTGTTCCTCTCTGGTCAGAAGCAGTGGTGTTCAGATGTGAGTAGAAGGATATAAAAACAGGAAAATGGAGCATCAAACTCAGGTATAGTAAGTATATATATAAAAGACTCACTGGGCAATTGCAAGGTACTGTTAATAATGCCTCAGTCTACTCTACCTCAGCCTACTCTACTTGTAAAGAATTAGCACTTCAAATAGATACAAAAAACTGATAAGCAATTTAAAAATACCTTAAAATTCTCTAGTGTAAAACATTGTAAATGCATTTAGGTACTACTCTATAAGTGAAGCTGATGCTATTGCAAAGTGACATTTTTAGGACTTTTCCAGTATGATTTTGCATATCTGTAACAGTAACACAAAACTTCCTTTTCAAAACCCATGCATATGTCAGCCGCACTCCCCTGCTAAATGATGTGCAGTCTCAATGAATACACCCACACTCAGAAAAGGACAGCAAAAAATCCACAAGTGGAGAGAGTTCTTTCATTGTCTGGCAGCACAGAATTCACACAGCACAAACTGTAAACAGCTGCCTATCAGCTTCTATCAGCAACAGTATCAAAAACAGACAGCAAAGGTCAAGTCAAAGTTTATTGACAATGATGAACTTGGACAACCTCTATTAAATTACTTCTTCCTTTAAGGTGTATGTGATCAAAGCAGCAGAGAGATTTTCACTCAGTCACATAACAAGCTATTTGTTGAGATTGAAACATCTGGTCAATATCTTCTAACACTGCAATTTCATGCACAGTTAGCAATAGGGTACATTTCTTTTCTTCTTCTTACAGGGTCCATAAGGGTGGCACATATGGCCGATCATTTCATTCAAAAAGGTTTCAATTCCAGGCATTACATACAATTGTCTCTATGCTTTATAGTATTTTAAGTCTACCTACCATCGTTTTCCATCATCACTGCTGTCTGCTCTACTCTTTACTATAAAAGCCCACAAATACGACAGAGCACTTAAAGCTTAACAGCTTTTGACTACTGGAGTTAGAAAGCAGTAAAGGCAAGGGAGTTTTTAAAGTGGCAGGTCTTCATCTATCTGTTGTCAAGAATTCCCGGTGCATTAAACTATTTACCAAAGCTCTCGTAACACAGATCACATTTTTTTTTTGTAATAGCAAACTTTTCATTTTTAAGGCATGCCAGAGCAATTTGAAATCACCCTTTTTACTAATTTATAAATTATTATATATTTTACAAACATAACATACATTGTATTTCAAGCAAATGTATCCTAGTTACAAAAATCTGACGAAACATAAATCCTGTTTCTCAATCTGAAATAGGAAAAAGACACTAAATGCTACCTACCCCAAAGGCTAAAAAATGCTTGCCTTTAAAATTATGCAACTATGTTTCCACAGCAACAAGTACTGGATAATGTAAAATGTACTTCACCCTTCCATTTCTAAATCCCGATCTTTTTGGACAAAGAATGAAGGAAGGCTAGTTGCAAGCCTGCCTACAAAAAGTACATTTCAAAGAATTTTCTGTTACTACTAAAAAACCTTCTTTTTATTCAGTTAATATTTGATTTCCACATCTTGTTCCCAGAGTGACTGACTCCAAGCAGTATCTGAACCTTAGAAGTTTACTTAGCAGTTGTAGGAAGACACTGATTCTAAAACTGTCTACCATAAGGCTGCATCGTGCCCAGATGTTGCACCAAAGGCACAATGAAGGCATGGGCTGGGAAGGAAGATCGTAGATAACCTCCATGAGGGGAAAAATGTACAAAATGCTTGAACAGAGACACGCCCCAGAGATGGCACTGAAGATGCCTCAGGAGTGTGTTGACGTTTGGCACGATGGCATCTCTTCAGGAGGTCTATTCTGAAGGAATGGGATACGTAATCTAGATCTAACAACAAAAACACCCAAACAAAAACACAAACAAAACCAAAACAAAACCAGGATAGCCCACTAGAAACTGATAGGTTTCATGTAAATATCAAGATATGGCTCAAGAGCATCTTGTCAGGTTGCAAATACGAGCCTATAGAAGAGCCCATCAGCCCATGCCATAAAGACAGACAATCCAGCCAGGAAAGTAACTAATTACATTTCTTAGCATGAACAGCATCAGTGTAGAAATTAAGTAATTAGCCAGAATCTAACTGGGTTTTTTAATAGAAGTTCAAAACAGAAAAGGTTTCAGGAGCTCCAAAAAAATTCAGAACTAATGGGATTAGCACTACTGAATGGCAATATTTTTCCAAAGAAACAGAAAACCATCACACCCAGTAGCAAGGAGTGCAAATTCAGCCTTGACTTAATTATATACATCCAGTAAGGCTTATAGCATTGTGGTGGAGCATTCCATCTAAGCTGGTATGGAGTTTATTTCTTCCAGAGTTAATAAACAGAGAGATTAGGAGAAAAGAAGTTTTAAAAAAGATTAAAATAGGGTGTCTTCCCTCCAACTTCAAGGCTTTCTCTTACTGGACTATGGGCCCTCTGAATGATCAAGTCAAAACATTGGAAAGGTGATATTAGGCTTTGAGTCAATCCTTTTAGGAATTAGTACTTCAGGGTTGGCCTCTCCCAATTGTTGTATATACTTCATCCACAGTTCCACATGGAAATGCTTCCCCCCCAAGGTTCAATATTCTTAAGGAATGATCCCTCTTCTAAGAAAGAAAAATGCGAATCAAGAGAAAAATTACTGCCTCAGGACAGGCAAATCCCAGAAAAGCCTCAAGATTCCGCACGTGTGACATCTAACCGCATTTAGCTGGAAATTCTCTGTGTCCACCAAATCTGTGACTGAAGAGACCAAGCTGAGATTCCAGGGGAATGCTGGTCCACAGTGTGCATGTGAACAGTGCTTTGGAGGAGAACTCACATGTGCTCTCATAAAATAACAAAACTCACACAGTATTCCCAATGGGAAGTACTCTCTCAAAATCAAAATGTTTTGTTACTGAAGCAAATCCATTAAATTCACATGTACAAATAGAGGTATCTTTAGCAGTTCAGAAAGGAACAAGAAACCTTGGATAAAGAATAAATTTTCACATTTCTAACAGCTTTTTATTCCTGTACCAGCTAGATAAAAAATCAAGACAGGATATAAGCTGCACAACTCCTTTCTTATTGTCTCTGCTACAGTAGCATCAGGAATTCTGCACAAATGTCTCCAGGAGAAATGGGATGGAAATTCTGTAGCCCAGTGCAGAGAACTTCTCCAAGCCCTTCTGTCAGATGCTTCTGCCAATCACTTAAGGGAGAAATGGTATGTGGCTCCTCCACTGCAGTTAATGTTAGTCACTCATAAACAGATGGGGCTTTATTCTAGTCACCAATAAATCAATGGGAAAAAAACTTATTTTTATTTTACTATTTCTTAAGCATATAAATACTGGATTTTATCTGTTCCAATCATAAGAATCTCTTTTTGCAAGTTTTTTCCATAATGTCTTTAGATTTGTTGTAGTAGTACAACCAATACCTTTACCAAATTAATTTAAGAGGGTTTCTATTTGCCACAAGCTAAAATACATCCCATGCTGATTCCCAAGACATATAAAAAAATAGCAAAATAGAATTACTTATTGTAGCTTTCGATTTCTTTTAAACAGATGTATTTCTTCCCTCATGGTAATTTTTATATTTCATAGTAACAAATCTAATTTTTTAAAAAAAAATTATTTTAACTAAATGTATTACAGAAGTCACATATAATTATTTGCAGCTGAAAGCAGAGCTTGACACTACCTGGATTTCTTGGCACATAGCTCAAACACTCCAGTAAGTTGAAATAATTTTCACAGAACAGATAATTTAGTTGCCAACTCCTGTGTACTTCTCAAAAAGAACTGCAAATTGCTTTTAAATTTGTTTTTTCCCTGAATTCAATCCCTGCTAAGGCACTTGACACTTGACTCCCACGATCAGCTCCACCTCAGCAATGAACTCCAAGACCTAATCTGGCAGGAGTGGAAGGCAAAGGAAAGCTTACATTTACTGTAATGCTAGTTTTGATTTTACAAAGAGTCAACTTTTTGACTTGTTGGCTTAAAAAAAAACCCCACAGGACCATACCTGATGAACTTCATCTTATCTTTTGAAGAACAGGAAATATTTTACTCCCATCTAAAATCAAAATCAACAACAAAGAAGAAATGCATACACCAAACACTGAGAAGATGCTTTGCTAGCAACTGTACACTCCTGATCCAGTTAATATTCTTTGTGTATATTGTAGTAGGTGTATTTTGTAGTTAATAACTTCCTTTTACAATTTCTTCGGAGAATCTGGAAAGCCCTGGCCCACTTGGGATCTCAATTAGTCCAGTTTTACAGGGATGTCTTATGATACTACTGGCAACTGATCCTTTAAGTATAGACAAAACCAGCATCTCTGAAAATATTTGTTTCTGTCTCTCAAATTCACAAATTTTCAATTTTCTGGGGGGATCAAGGGGCTTGTATTTTGGAATGCATGCTATTAATGAAGATTGTACTGTAAGGGTGAAATATGGATTCACAACTTAATTTCAAAAGGCAAGAGCAGGAAAGGGCTGCCACACAATCAAAAACAAACCCAAACAAAAAACACGCCTCCCCAAATAATAAAATCAGAAATATTTGCAGAAGGTACTATTTTCCAAAACATACTCTAGGACTAGAATAAGTTTTACTGGTATGATAGGCAACAACTGTTATAATTAAAAAAAAAATAAATTGAAAATCTTGTGGCCAAAATTTGGTGTGATATACTCTGGGCCTGTACATGTCATAGACGACAGTCAATGCTATTGAATGAGACAGAAATCCTCAGCTGATGCATCAGTAATACAAAAAAATTGGTAAATCTGATTTTATAATAAATCTGTCATAAAATACGTCCATCTGAGCACATATAATAGTCCATTTACTTTTTAAAGAAATATTTTTATGTATGTTTTATAGAAGAAGATAAAGAACAGTCTAAGCAATAATGCCATTCAGCAAACTATTGCCCTCTGTTCAAGCACAGTGCTGCCTTCAGCAGCACCAGGTAAGCCAACAGCCCCATATCCCCATATCTTGCTTGCACGGGCTGCAGGGCATGCTAATTGTGAACCCTCAACATCCAACAGAGTACACAGCATGTACTTCATGTGAAACCCTACCTGTACATGTGTTAAGTAACTTGGATCTATAATTAATTTTCATTACTCTGGTATTTTGTATCATTTTCTGTACAGCACAAAATCTATTATATTGGAAGTTCAGAAGTATAATTGTATTTAACTTAACATCCATGGAAAACTATAATCAAGGGATTTTGGACTATAAGTATCTTGAGATACTTCCCTTCTCAGGAAGACAAAAACTGCAACATCACTTTAAGGATTCCTTCTGGATTTTTTTTTATCTTATCATTATTGTTTGCTGCTACATTAATAGTGATTACATCATTAAATGATTTCCCATGGATAACAACTTGTAATTACATCTATCTATTCACTTCTGAGGAACACAGTAGATTAGAAGGCTGTCAAAATGATAACTTGACAAAAAATGCAAATTTGCTTCTTTTAAATACAGCATGCAAGATTTGGAAATGCTTCTTAAAACAGAAGCACCAAAGTAGCTACAGGCACAGAAGGCATGCTTCAGGCAGCCTCTGAACAAAAAAATGCAAATGCATTAGAAGATATGACTCAACAGCAACAAAAAAAATTCTATCTGAACTTTATTAAGAGGAGAATCTGTCAATAAATCAACTGATAGATAAAGACAAGTATCAATATTGAAATATACCAGCTATAATGAACATGAAACTGTTTCCTTTATGCAAAAGCTAACAAGCTATTATACAAAAAGTGAACTCATTAGTCCCTATTTTTAATTTTCCAGAACAAATCCCTATCCATTTCAGATGCTTTTAATCTAAAAGCTTATTTTCTGCTCATACTTATTTTGATGGAACGTGATTGGTATCAGCGGGATTATACCAGTATGCATTAAAAGAGATTTTGGTCCTATTATCTTAATCCTGTTGGTAAATTGTTCGTTGTTCTACATAGTGTATGACTACTCAAAATTAAGTCCTCAGGATGGAAATACATTGCTGCATTAGTTGGCTGTGATGACATTAATTAGTAACCATAAAGCAATCTGAAACCAAGTAGACCAGATCAATGCCAGATGCTGGTATGAAAGTTCTCCCTATACATATGATTTCAAAGGCAGCATCACTAGTTTCTATTTCTAAGGAAATATAAACACATTTCTTTTTACTAGTTGAGGTACAAAAAGTACTTTAATTAAATCAAAACAATTTAATACAAAAAGAACAAGCTGAAATTAAGTTATACCATCCAGATATTAATAAAAATGACTTCCGCAGTTCCATTATTTTAACAACATTCATCCCTTTAGTAACATGACATAACCCACACTCTGAAAAATGCCATATTAAGAGAAACAATTGGGGATAATACAACAATGTGATTACTCTTATTTTGAGGCAGTCTAGAAGGACTGGACAAATTGCTATTGAAATCTAAAAGCCACCCATGACTACCCACCAAACAGCAGCAGTGGCCAATGGCAGCAGATATCCAGGTTTACAAAGAGCATTCCTACACTCACAGTTTATTTTAGCACATTTCAGCATACAGCAGTGCCCTACGGATAGCTGGTATGAGATGACCAGGATGGGTTCCCTCTCTAGGACCTCACTCTCCAGGGAGAAGGTATGGATTGTGTACTGTCACCTCATCACATCATCTGACCAGGGACTAGTTACTATCACCACCACTGCTTCTATCTCTAAAATGATTATTTACACTTTCTTTTGCCATTTTTAATTTTACTATTATTTTCCAGAAAAACGAATGCAATTGTCACAAAAGGACAGGCCGATTTTAATGAGACCAAAATCTGTTATGTACTGGTTTTCACATTAAATGAAATTTCAGAGGAGCACGACCACCATTACCAACTTCTCAGAGGGCCTGACAACTATTTACATTTAACTTTAGCCTACTAAGTTGAATATTTCTAGTGATGAAATGCAACATGGTAATGACAGGTCTTTATTTTCAAACCTTTCCAGTTATCTCCTGGAAGTGCACATTCACTAGATTTTTGCTGCACAAATAAATCCAGAGAGCAGACAAGAATTTCCTCATTTTATTTCTATGGACAACTTAACAAGCCTTGATTTAAAAGGATCACTTGATCCTACCATGGACAAACACAAGGCAAATACTAAACAATATCCTCCTTCAAAGGGTAAATTAGAAATGAACCTAAATCTAGCTAGTTCAAGTTGATATCTTCAACAGCTGCTCCTATTCCACCACCACTCCCAAAACAATAGAAAGTTACAAAGGAAACAATTAGCTTACAGCTAATCTTTGTCCAAAGACTGTGTGTCGTGCCTGGTGTGTCTAAATTCAGATTTATTAGCTCTTAGGTTGCTTCCTCAAACAGCAGAAACAATTGCCAAAGTGAGGATTCCTTTTCGATTTAGCGATACTAAAAGCTCAAGCTTTAGAGCAGTATTTTTGATGACTTATCTCTCAACGACTCAGCTCCAGCCCCAGCATACCATCTTCTAGAACTTTTTATGTGAGCCAAAATAAGCACTTGATTTTTCCAAACTTTATCTGTTAAAATCTCAGTCTAACCCAGCATTTTAACATTTTGGAAAGGTTAGGATGACAAATGTAGGAAAACAATGCTGTTGCAGTCATTCCTGCAATTAAATGACTTATAGCATTAATCATGTCAACTTTTTATTTCTTTCCTCTGCTAAAAGCCAAAAGTAGAATTCTTAAATCAAGAAATTGTATCCAATTTCCTTGCTAATCCATTATCCATTTTAAAAATTGCTCAAGCCACAAGAAAAGACAGCAATGTTAAAAAATGAGAGCTAGAGATATGACAAATTTTAGACTGTTTCAGAATGAGGTTTTAAAACATCTCTGATAGTACTCTAGGCTGCCCATTCAGAAGATACTGAAGTAGGGAGATGTAAAAATCCTTTTTACCCTGACCTTACCAGACATCACACACAGCTAGACAACTCCCAGTGTTACAATAAGCTAATCTTCCACTTCCCCTCCTCAGAATAACAAAACCAAACCAAGCCTTCAACAAAAAACCAAACCAACCAAATAAGAACCAAACCAAACCTCAACACTGATATGGAAATCTAAGCTTACTGCACAAATGCTTTGGACTCCTTAAAAACCAAAACAAACACAGAAATCCTCTTAAATTGTTACTAATCTGTCTGTCCACATCAAGTCAGCTTGCACATACCACGTTTAGGATTAGCAGATTGCACTGTACACTAAGGAAGAACTGAAACTGAGAAAAGACATTTCAGGCAGAATTCTACAGCATATCCAGGAATGGCGACAACTAGCAGTGTGCAGTGATAGATCTCACTTAGAGAGCATTAGTAACGTCAATCAAGTATGTAGAAATCAGATGATTTATGTAATTCAGACCCCTAGAAATTTAAATGAATGATGAGCACTGGGACACCATTATAAAGCAATTTTTCATTCCTATGTTTTGTACCAAACTCCAGTGACAGCCTAAAATTTGGTAAAGAAAAGTACTTAAACATTCATTATACTGCTCCATACCAATAAGAAAAGAGATTCTGCCTATTCAAAATTCACTAAAATATTCACCTAAACCAAGTAATAAATACTCTACATAAAAATAGTATTATATGTGCTATTTATTGTGTTCTGAAGACACCGCACCACAAGGCACAGTAAAGATGGAATTGCACCTAGTACTTGGAAAACAAAATTACTTCAAGTTGAACATCCGAAGAATTTTTTCACTGAAAGGGTTATTAAGCATTGGAATGGGCTGCCCATGGAAGTAGTGGAGTCACCATCGCTGGAAGTATTCAAGAAACAACGTGGCAATTAGAGCTAAGATTTAGTTGTTGTGAGGGTGTCTGGCCAAGGGTTGGATTCAGTTTGGAGGTCTTTTTCAACTTTAATGATTCAATGATTCTAACTATGCAGTCTGAGCTCTGGATCACTCAGTGAACCCTTCCACACGAACACTAACAGAAGTTATGGCTTACCTTCTACACAAATTGCACGGTGTTACTATCTATTGAGAAAAGAAAAAACTTTCAAGCCAGTCTATCTACGAAGTCACTTTTTGTTTCAGCTCATGCTGCACGCAAGAAGGCATTCATATTTATTTTCAGATATTATTTGAAGTAACAGATGCATGGCAGAAAAAACAGGTTACAGGATTTCCAGAGCAGCCAAAATAACTGGATTAGTTTGTGTTTGATAGTGGGGCTTAATACAGAGACAAACAAGAACTCCAACTACCCATAACCATCTGACTCAATAAACAGAGAATAGGAAAAAACCAAGCACAACACTATTAACACCAAACGGATCAGCAGAAGGGGTTTGAATACATACCACAGTGGCTCTCTTAATTAAAGTTCCCAAACTATTTCTGTGAGTAATTCTTCACAACGTTACTATATGCATGTTAGATGTCAAAATGGCTAGCAAACAAGTCGGATTTTTCTATAAGCAGTATTCAAAAAAAGTCTCATTTCAGCCTATTTAATTGCACAAATAAAATATGCTCCTTTTACATCTCACAGAACCAGTAACCAGTACTTTTGTCATGCTATACATTAACCATACTTGCACAGCAAATACCCAAATTTAACTAATCTTCTAATAGTTCTGCCTTGGCAAATGAAGAGGTTTCAGCACAGTACAAAGTAAACCAGTCTATCACCCTAATAGTTTTTTTTTTCCTTTGAGTCTAATGATCACATTTCAGTAACCAATGAACCAAACACAGCTTAATTAATTGCTTTACTGCATTGGGAAGTTATTCTTTTGACATTCCAGCGTAGCTCCCATTAATGTAAATGGAAGTTATGCATGTTCATCACAGTGACAACAAACTCTTTCCAATGCACAGCACAGAGTCTGCAGGCAAGTGGGAAGATTCTTCGATAAAAAACTGCACTTCCCAACTCTAAGACAGAAAAGCTCTATGCTTCAAATCCTGAGCTGTTGATTCATAGCACAGAACAGCTCTAAATGGGGATAGTCACTGTAACTGCTGGCAGCTACTTCTGTTTCCTTAGTCTGAAACAGCTTAACTCTTTCATTTGAGAGCCATACAGAGAAATGCCAAAGAGCAAGAATTTTGTCTTAACTTCAAGCTATTTAGATATAATAGCTTAAGTTTAAAGCATTAGAGAGTGTCCAAAGAAGGGCTACTAAGACAGTGAAGGCCCTTGAGGTGAAGCCATGTGAGGAGCAGCTGAGGTCACTCGGTCTCTTCATCCTGGAGAACTTCCTTGTGAGGGAAAAGGGAAGGAGCAGGCACTGATCTCTACTCTGTGGTGACAGTGAGAAGACCCAAGAGAATGGCCTGAAGTTGAAGGCCATTAGGTTGGATATGAGAAAAAGCATCTTCACCTGGAGGATGGTTGGGCACTGGAACAGCTCCCCAGGGAAGTGGTCACAGCACCAGCCTGACACAGTTCAGAAAGTGTCTGGACAATGCTCTCAGGCACATGGTGTGACTCTTAGGGGAGTCCTGTGCAGGGTCAGGAGTTGGACTTTGATGTTCCTTGTGGATTCCTTTCAATTTAGAATATTCTGTGATTCTATAAACTTTGAACGTATTAAGAAAACACAACTTGTAACTTTGAAGACTAGGAAAAAAGTCATATGATGGGACAAAACTACAACAGATTCATGTGGGTGGATTTGCATCTCTGAGAAACAAACCTCAAGCGCAACCCACAAACAGAATAAGATCTTGAGGAAGAAGTACAAGTGTAACTGGCAGGGAAGAAGCTGCAGTCGTTTAACATATGAAGAGAAATCTGAGAAGATTTAGATGTCATAATGTTCTAGACACAAAATTAATTAGATTTAAGAGTTTCACATTGAATTTAATTTGGCTAATATAAGTTTACCTGCAACTATACCTTTTCTCTTTTTGTAACTGCAATTTGTGCTGTCATTTTGTCAATTTATTATTTCTTTAATCTGAAATACTGATGAGAGTAAAACAAAGTTATATATCAGGTGAAAAAACTGTGTACTTAGATTTCTTAAATTTAAGTTTTAAGAACAAATTGTAGCTAATAGATTTTTAAGTACTTAATAAAAACTGTGATACTCACGTTCAGTTTTACAGCTACAGTTTGTATAATCTAAACTCAAGTTATTTTTAACACATTGAATAGAAGACTGGATTGTTTCAGCCACAAAAGAAAAAGTTTCTTTGAAAGACTGCCAGAAATACTTCCATAGCTGATATGTAGCTGACACATTAACCTGCTAAATGTTTGAGGAAATACTAATGACTAAGCACGGAATATCAAAGAGAGTGAATAAAAGAACAAACAGCTGCCAGCACTTGGCATTCCATTCTGCTATCATAGCTCCTATGATTGGCAAAGGAAGTTACACCTACTTTATAATAATAATACTACATTTGGCAAAGACTTCTAGATGGAAGTATTCCAGCAGTCACTTTTCCAAAAGGTGTTGTATGATTCATTAGAAAGATCAAAATAAAATACACTACTACTGTAACTGCAGTACTGCAGAGAATCATAAAATTAACACATCCAGATCAGCAGTCTGCTAAGATATATATAATCAGTATTATTTTGACACTGATATGCATGTTACTATCACCTGATTTTGATCTTGTTCAAAGTATTCACTTCAAATATATATATTAATGGCCAGCTGGCTTGGTGTTGAACATTTTAGTGAAGAACGGCTTCTTTTGGATATTAGGCTATCATGAGATTCCAATTTTAAATAATCCATTCTACATTATTAATGATAGGAAAAAATTTAAATTTTAGTGGACTATCTATTGAAAAAATGTGAAAAATAATATATAAAAGCTACTAACAGCTTTCAAAATTCCCCAAAGATCCCAAGTAGCAAAAAAAGCAAGTTGGACTTTATACCTTACTTTTATTCTTGGTCTAGTAAGTGTTCAGTGTAAAATGAACCCTGTCTGTGATGATCAATATTCATAACTTATGTTAATTTTACCTAATATTCTAATCTTGATAATATCATTTCATAGGTCATCAATATTTAATAGATTTCAAGTACTGATTGTAAATAATAAAGTGATATTTTTTAAAAATACTGATCTCACAATACATTGTTGGAAACCTGTAGATTACAGAATCATTATTATGATGACAGGAAGTATCATCATAAATCAGAAAAAATGAGACAAATATTGACCATAAATCTCTTGAGGTGATCAAAAAATCTAATTAATTGGCCATAAGTAGTTTAACAGATTAGGCTAATAAAAGTATAATTTATACAAAATGCGCACTCTCAAGTAATACAAGGAGTTTGTTTTCAGCAGGTGAACATAAACACAACTGTTCATATAAAAGTAATTTAAAAATTAAAGTTTCAAATTTAAAAATTTTTAAAATCTGAAAGCACTAGTTAAACATGCTGTCACAAAATTCACAAAATAATGCTTCCTTAAATTCTTCTTTGTGGAATTTATAATGTGAATGAGTATTCAGAAATACTGTCTTCACTGTCTTTGTCTGACTTAAGACATAAATAGAACCACAATATCATAAATATTTAAGCAAATGAATAAAACAATTCCCGATGGGGGGGGGGAAAATATTTGTTTCATGCACTTATTTTTCAATACCCTCCTGTTAGTAAGCAGAAGTCTAGGGATCCCTTATCCACAAAAGCACTATCACCCTCATGTGCTTAATTAGCTACTGATTGGGAGGAGATGGGAGAGTAAAAATTAGCTACATGTATTTATTCTACTTAAGCATTTGTACCATGCATGCTTACTCATGTAAAAATTGATTAAATGATAATTCATGTTCAAACACAAGGCACCACAGGAAATGGGAGACAGCTTTTACCCCTTTTGAACACACCTAAGGAAATGAGACAATCCCTCTTTCCATTAAGAAGAATGGGCCGACCATTCTGCTCTTGAAAGGCAAAAGCATGGTGAGGTTACAAAGGACTGAGTCTGATGTCTCCGGAAGACTCTGCAAGGCACACTGAGGCCAGCACCCATGCCCATGGCAGAAGCTGGCTAAGCAGAATCAGACGGTCAGGCGTGTGCGCTGCAGGGAGGGACGGGCAGCAGCTCCCCAGCGCTCACCCTATCCTCCTCCCACCTTTGCTGCACGCGCCAGTGGGCCGCTCTCACGCCAGCTCCAGCAAGGCCTTCCAAGGCTTCTTCCAGAAAAGCAGCAGCCACTCCATGGGAATGTACTTACACAATATCTGATCATTATACTGTGCCCAACAGCTGCCCACTATTTGCTTTCCTGCTAGTTTTCACATGCCTTGTTTTCTGCCTGCGTTCCAACACCGCAGCACTACGATTTGAGCATTTTGAGCAGGGAGGCACAAAATTTCAGCTGGCAGCTTTACAACATGCACTCTAAAATAAAAGCCACATTCATGTGCCCCCACCAACTTCTTGACCACCATCCCAAACCCTGAAAAATGAAGAGTATTTCCTGAGATAATTTACTTGACTTTTGACAATTAAAAAAAAAAACAAAAAAACCCAAAACTGTCTTAAGTAAACTAGTGAATATTTTACACCACACACCACCAAGTTTTAATGTGTGCACTTAGGAAAGCTTTGCAAATGTTTATTCCAAAACAGACGAAAACATCCATTGCAGGATAAAAATTATGTTCCAGATCAAAAACTTGAAAAATAGCAGAGTTCTACTAAGGAAAACTTGCTTCAATCTGCCATTTAATTAAAACTACTACAAATTTACATGGTTGATGAAGTAAGAATATGAAAAATGTGCACAACGAATTTTTAATACAGCTACTGGAAACATCATCAATTACCTCAAGTACTATTTCTCACAGAAAACGTCTGCTCCAGATACTTATAGCTTTTTGCCCACAGGTATTAATTGGTATGTAAAAAAATTATAGGACACAATAGATTGATTACTGATACAATAGACTGACTCCTGAAAAGTCATGTACTGCCAATACAGGGAGCAAGAAATAGCTTGCACACTTAAGAAAAGGCAAAACGTGATATGGGTAAGTGAAGAAGTGCTATGTGCCTTCAACATCATGCAAGACTACAGGCACTCTTCTTGAGCAGCTGAGTGAAACATATGGAAGCAAAAGTGAGAAAAGTTGCATGGACTTCCTAAGGGTAGACAGACAAATACAACATTTGTCTTTGATATTTAATATATCTGGGCTTGACTGAAGTATTTGAATAAATGCTGTAGAGGGAAGTATTAATGAAGCTGCAGAAATAGAAACTGGTAGTACACAAATCTCAGCAAGTAATAGGCAGTGGTGCCTGGCAAAGGATTATGCTGAAATAACAACCATGAGGCTTCAAGCAAATAAATGCTGTAACTCCTCCAGGATCAGCCCTAGGACAGATCTTACAAAACACTAATGAAAGACATCCCAGAACAGTGCAAATGAGATTTGTTTACAAAGAAGCTCAATAAAGAAGAAAATCAGAAAACCTCACAGAAGAAGAAAATGACTTTGAGACCTACTGAACTGTGAAAATAAAAGTGGTATGAAACGTTTTCACATGAAATTCAAAGTCACATGCTAAATGCGCAGTAAGTATGTAGGTTTATTTTTTGGAGAAGGATCTGGGATCTGGACATAATACTTGACCACAACCTTAGACAACCTGAGATGCTTTAAAAGATGCTACTTCTGAAATTACAATAAGCAAAGAAACAAAAAAACCAGAGGGCATTTCCAATATAGAGAGTGAAGCATTAAGTCTGTTGTAAGCACCCCTGTCATGACCATAACCAGAACCAGTCTGGTTTCAGAACAGAAAAACAAAAATTGAATAGAACACTAAGATGATAAGAACAAAGAAGGTATAAATGGATCCTAAAATATTCTAGCTTTGTGTAGCTTAATAAAAAAAAAAAAGGATGACACCGATTTTATACTTTAGATGATACATCTTTCTACAGTGAGATTACTAGGTCAGTGAATAAGGGAAGCCAAAGGATGCTGTTTATCTTGACTTCAGCAAGGTTTTTGACAGCTTCTCTCATAACATCCTCAAATGATGAAGTATGGCCCCTGTAAATGGACCATGAACTGAAAACTATCTGAGCTTCTGGGCTGAAGGTACACATATTTTACACTTTTACCTTAGAAACTTTTTAATTAACACACCTTGAGAAGAAGTGAAAATTATAATGGAAGAAACCAAAACCAACCAACTTCCAACTCCAACCCCCCCCCGCCCCACCCAATAATCAACTTTCCCAAACACCAAAGTCCAAATTTCTATTAGGATTTTTTAAATGCCTTCATTGAGAATGATTTCTGGAATTAAAGATAAAACTGTGAACTAATAGGCACCAGCTAAGAGATGCTAATTTTCAAACATAAACCTGCAAAAATGGAAACATATAGAACAGGTTATGTCACCTCTCCTTGACTTTTGGGTCTCAAGACCACTGTATGTAAGATGCTTATCTTTTCTTGAATCTATTTCACTCCAAAGCATCTTCAGTGCCCCACCAACTATGGCATATCATAACTTCTGAGTAATTGATTTCATGGCAGCAAGCAATTAAACATACTTCCAAATAAACATTCGAAACCTACAAAAGTTGAGGGGTTTTTGGTTTTGTTTTGTTTTGTTTTTTTAACAGATTAGCAAGTTATCCATTTAGTGTATGACTGTAATAATGAAGTATCAAACAATTTATGGCATGGAATAATAACTACTAGTCATTATCAAATGTTTTGCATACACAAGAAAACAAATATCTGCAGACCTCATCTTGAAACTGTTTTCTACTGAAGTGCATTCAAATACAGCAGTTTATGGAATTATTCTGCCTTTTCATTGGCAGTTTTTAACTGTTATCACTAAATTTCCTCTCTTGCAAACAACAGCTGTCCACACAATACACAAAATTTCATTGTAATTACTTTGAAATGGCAGGATTTTCTTACACATTTGACCTATGCTGGCACTCAACATATGCTCTTTATTGGCTTTTAAAAGTCAACCTACTTCAAACAGTGTAAATGGACTACTGTAAAGTTAAGTAAAAATCTGAAGGTACTACTTTATCACAGTACCCTTTTAGTAAGCTTTTACTAGCCCCAGATCTTACAAAATGAAAACACAACACAAAAAATTCCCCTTCCCTTCTCATCACACTTCCATAAAATACAAGCAACCAAGCAATTTCTGAAATGGCTGTTCCAACAATGACATATTGTTTCTGAATTTAAAACTTTGAGAAAACACTTCAAAAAATCCTGAGGTATCTAACAAAATATATTTTTCCAAGGAGACTACATGGATACTCTAGTTACAGATAATATGTTATTCATTTTTGCTAAGTCAGGGGAGTAATTCTGCCAAATACTTCATTTGGTAATATTCTGCATGGAAGTATGTTGGAAAAGCAAATATAAAATAGCTATAAGCAAAAACACCCTGCAAGTCAAGGAAAAAAAAACCTACATTGGGGAAAAAGAGTTATATTTAACTGTTAAGAAGCCATAGGACAAGTATATTTCACTCGAACTGGTAACACCAGGCGTGTATTTTTTTGACAACAAACACATAGAAACTGTCAGTTACTCTGTCTAGCAATCTTTCATCTCTGTAACAAGTCTTTATAGCCACATTTTCAATCCTAAAAGAAGGAAGCAACTTAACTTTTAAAAATATTTCATTTTACTAGAAATAGCTTCTGTCAGGATTTCTTCAGTGTGAATCCACACTCACAAAAATTTTCAAGTCTACATGCCTGAATAACTGAAGTTCACTATTGAATATAGTGGCTGCCATGTTCAACAGTATTAGATAACTCCTATACCTATTGACATTGATTGGAGATAAAATACTAAATGTCAACACTGAAAGCAAGGGGCTCACTCAGCAGCTCACTCACAGAAACAGAGGGTTTCTGTGTAACCATTTAACCAGAAGAGAACAAGAAATCTTTTATGGGGAGCTCCCATTCTCATGTACAGTATAACCAATGATGCTCTCTGACACAATTGAGACTAGCTACATCAGTCTCCCATTAGCCAACAGGATAGAGGATTTAAAGAACTGGCATCACAAAATTTGATTCTCATTTGAATAGTTATGGTTCTTCCAGCTTTACCATTAGAGAGTGGGGGCATAAAGGCATGCAAGAATCATTTAGAATCAAAACACATCTACAATTTCAATCACGTCAATAAAACTTCAGACATCTACTCAGTTCTACAGACACCTAAATGGTTCAGAAGACAGTAGTCAAAACTGAAGATGGGAAGAAGAGTTAGATGGCAGAAATGCCCTTGCACACTTGTGTGGAAGCTAAAACACCTATCAAACAAAAAGCCCCAGGTATGTAAGAATGGTAGTTCAGGCAGTCTGCAAAGACCATGAGAAAAAGGGAAAGCAAAGGGAAGCCCAGAAGTGGCAGCCATCAGGCTCTGCCTGTTGGTCAGCTCCCTGGAAATGTGCATCTCCATGACTCCTCAGGCCTTTCCCATACACATATCTAAAGTACAGTCTAGCAAACATGTGCAGTATGAAGATTTCTGGGGTATGCCACCTAGTCTTATTCTTTTAAGTTATAACAAATAATCAAAAATTATTAAAAACTCCAAAACAAATAGTCAGTATTCTTTGTAAAAGTCAAAACCACTCAAAAAAGTGGCTTAGTCAATCTGGCTTTGATCTATGGTGAATCTAAATTCCTTTTTTACTTAGTTCAAGAACTGAAATCAGCAAGTCCAATAAACCTGTATTTGAATAATTTTCTGTGACACCAGGTAACCAAAAGCAGAATTAATACTGTAAAAATCATTTCTGTTTTAATAATCTTCAGAGCTAGCTTCTGTTCTGGGCAAATGCACAGAGGTAAAACCACAGTTCTCTTTTAGTAGCACTGTAGGCTTCCTATTCTTCACGTTATAATATTCAGTACAAAGTTAAGAGAGACACATGATCTTATGCTCAATTCAGTTCCTTCTCTACTGTAACTATATGAGTAAGACACTTTTTATCAGTCATCCTCTGGATTCCTAATGTTTAAGACAAAAGTACTCTAAAACCAAAATGAAGATATTAAATATAATGTATTTAATCACTTTGACCTGGAATAAGGCCCTTTTAGAAGAAAATAAGACAGCTTTCCTGCATGCATAAACAAATATCCCTACTGGGTTTTTTTCTTAATTGGCACATGAAAAACATGGGTCTTGGACAAATAGAAGAAATAAGATTTACCCTACCCTGTATGTAGTGTTCTTAAATAATATGTAATTTTACTACTTTTGAAAATGTTAGTTAAGAAACAAAGCTGATAAAAAGAAAGTAAAAACTGCATGCCACTGTTGTAGTTTTTCACTGAACTACCAATAACACACACTGAGAAAGACTGGTGTTGAAAAATTACTGCCTGCTAAAATGGATTTAGTACAAACCAGAACGCATAGTATAAAAGAAAATTGATCACTACGTACAGAGTGCTATAAATGAACACAGGGCTTTACAGATAAACATTAACAGGGTTCCTACCCCTTAAGAGCATATAATTGAGCTCAAATGGGATACTCTGAATGACAATTAAGGATTGCGAGAATGAGCAGACATTGTTACCGCAAAGATGGATATAGAAAGAAACAACAGAGACTTGCATACTCCCCGCTTGATTTCCTGCAAAAGCCATTATTTGCACACTGCTATTGTTCCGATGGCTGTATGGATTTGCCCAAAGGAAAGACTACATACCTTTAATTTAAAGGGTAACAACTGACTATTAGAATGATCAGGTTTGATATTTCTTTTATTAATACAGAACACTAACAGAAAATACAAGAATTCTATAATCGATGCAGTTCATTGCCTAAAGTAAGGCATTTATTTTTCATCCCAGAACAAATGAACACAGTTATAGCGTGCATTTTGTTCACCTTCTGGTTGTGGGGGAACAGACTGAAAGCTGTTTGACACAGCCAAGGAGATCAATACAGATGAGAAGACAAATGACCACCAGCTGTGTAGAGTACATCACAGATGCAATACACAAAACCCAGAAGAGAACAATCAGAAATAAATGACGTGAAGTAGGAAATGGTCTCTGTCAAAAGAGAATTTTAGCACAGTTCTTTCAAGGGTTCTGAGGCAGTTCACAGATCAATTCACAGAATGAAACTATATGTGAAACTTTAGAAGTCAATAGGACAGCTAGGGATAGTTCTCCCTCACTGGCAACAATGTAAAATTAAATTTAAAAAAATTAATTAAAAAATCAAGTGCCAGGTGAGGTCATAGGCACTCTAAAAGACAAGCTAAGCACATTTTAATGCAAATACTTCAGTTGAGAAAAATCAAGTAGATATTTTTTATAGTTTTAGTAACATAAAGCTATTCCCTATTCCAGAATCCATTCCAAATGCATCAGCACACAAAGAACCAAGATGATCAGACACTTTCTAATAAATTGCATAAAAAGGGATAAATTCAAAGTTTTCTTCAAGAGTTTTCTTCCCAGTCTAGATACTAGACTGGGAAGAAAACTTTGAGGGAGGAGATGGCCTGCTTGCTAATACACATGATCACCACTAAAGAAAAAACCCCAAATACCCCAAGACAGGACAGGAGAAAGGTAAAGCATAGGTAAATGTAAAACCATCAAACCAACAAAGCAGGCCTGAGCACTGAAGTAGTCAAGTTGTTTGAGAAATACATGAATAAAAGCTGCTTTGGCAGCTGTTTGGGGTTCATTGCTTTGTTTGGGTTTTTTTGACAAAAAGGGAGAAAACTTGAAATAAGTAGGCAAGAAGAGATATACTGATACAGCAACAGAAAATATTCCTTTTCCAGTAAAATCAGTTTAATTTACAAGATAATGTTTAGGTACCTACAGAGATAAAAAGGAGATGTACAAGTATCTGAAAATTTTTCAGACAAATAATGAAATATTCTTAACCACTCATTACGATGTTGAGTTTCAAACATCATTGCGTGACACAAGGGAAAAACCACTTATTTTTAAATATTCTCATTTCTTATCCATAAGATCTGAGAAAAGGTGTCCACCCACATCTAACAATATCACAGTGCAGAAGAACAATCCAACCACTGAAAAGGAAAAAGAACACTGCTGTAGGAGCATCCAAAAATCTGCAGAGTTGTCACTTATGACACAGAAGGCAAAAAATAAGGTGAAAGTTATGTATACCATTATAAAATGTTGTTACTATATCTTTTTTTAATTGTGTGTAGATTTTCACACATTAACTTTTGTCACTATTATCATAACAAATGACACAGACTCCAAAAGCTGGTTTGCAGAACTTCAACAACTTTACTTCAAATTCCCTCTTTTTATACACTGTTCCGATCCAGCTGGACCAAATTGGTCAATTAATCAATACATTTTACCTGGCTGGCTAATTAGCACAACGCCCTTCTTATAAATAATCTTTGAGAAAACAGGAAAACAGAAAAGTATGAAAAACAGCGCCTGCAGGTTGTTTATACTAACAAGCTATCATTGTTTATATTAAAACTGCTCAGAGTCTCACAAGCCGATCCTGGGAAAACTTAGTTTTCTTACTCTCTGACCAGGCTGTGGCAACCACAAACTTTTATCTCTAATATCCAAAAGAAAAGTATTGCACATTTTTTCATCGTGAAATGGAAAATAGATATGTATGAAGCAAACAAAAATTCATCAATAATTATCTTAAAAATTAATTAAGCTATAAATAGCATTCCATATTTAATCTGGCCCAAGAAAGGAACATCTGAAAGGGGTCGCAAGGAACAAACAAAACCCCATATGATTAGGCAGCTAATGCTTTTGCAGTGCACCTTCAGAAGCATTTATTCTGTCAGTGATAGCTCATCTGTTAGAACTTCTGGATTAGTAACTAGGAATTAAACACGATGAGAGTCCCATTTAACTACACAGATGGGCAAAAGGAAGCTGTAAAACAGCAGCAAGTATGCATTACTGAAACGTGACACTACAAGCAGCAAAACTAATGCTCCCAACTTTTGTAACACCGTAACAGTCAGTGCAGCACCTAAACATCAAATCTTACTAGTGCTGTTGCTGTAAGGCTTTTCATCTAACATTGGTCCTGAAATAATATAAAACTTGAGGAAAAGCTGGAGTGCTATTTTAACAGGATGTTCAGTAACCCGTATTATACATAACAGAAAGTAGACATTTAAGAAGAAGGGGCTTTAGAGGTGTCACTATACCAATATTATTATTCACATATTTGAGAGAGGAAAACTGCATTTGGTCTGTGATTCCAGATTGTCTGATCTCACCATAGAATTTTAACCATAGCATAAATATTTCCTTCAATGAAGAAGTGCAGTGTACCACTTCAAAAAAATTTGAAGCAGGAATAACCAATTTATTCTTTCAATAAAATGCAGTGAGAAGCTGGTAGAAATTTGTGGAATAAAAACCAGTTAATACACAAGAGTGATGAAAGCAATGCTGGCATTTGCAATATTTTTGTTTATATTTTAGTTTCTTTTTGAAAAGAAATTTTGAAATATGAGCAAGTTTTTAATGAGTTTTACACAGAAAAATTGAAAAGAACACAATACTTCTGCTAGAAGCAAATAATTGAGACAAAGAAGTGCATTTAAATTAACCACTGAGAACAATATACACATTTAGGGGGATGGGTATTGAAATGTCAATTCCTTATGCTATTTAAACATGTAATAAAAGTAGGCTAAACATTTGAGCTTCATTCATAGAATCTGTTTTACAGCATGCCACATAAAGTGAATCTAAATCTATCTCTTAATTGTAGCAGATGCAAAATTAGTGAAAGCTTATCCTTTAGTTATTACAGGACTGCACTCATATCCATAAATACTGGCTTCAAGTGACAGCTGTATTATGCAAAATCCTCAGTTATAAGAATCCTGATAGAAGCCTCATTGCTTTTATTGGGTAATAAAATACAAGTCACTCCAGTGGAACCATTAGAAGAAATGTTTTAATATGTCATTAACACTACCTCATAAACTAAATTGTTGACTTCAAAAGAGTATGAGGTAAACAGCCCACATTTCCTGCTGGACAATTTACACCTAAGAATACTGTAGTATAGTATTTTTACTTTTTATAAGGTGACTTTGCTCCTGTTCTTATGCCACACACACTGTATTGGAGGGACTTCTCAGGAAATTTAATTTCTAGAAGTGATGCAACACGCAGCATTGGACAAGTGCTGAATTTCCCTGTAGTAGCCATATTACTGATGATAATACTCCACAGGGCTACATATTTTCCACTTCCACAGTGTGTTTTCAATCTGAAGCTTAACATGATGTTGTTGTA
>VWZV01010981.1:0-11967 GCA_013397155.1 Irena cyanogastra
TATAATAATTATATTATTATTATTATGTTTTGAGGAGAAGCGTGGATAAGGCTGGAAGTTACTCACGTTCTCCTCTGGAAACATCTGGCAGCAGCTGCTGTGTGGGAAGGATGAAGGGAGCAGCCTCAGCTGCCCGTGGTGGGACCCCTGTGTCCCTGCTGGGAGACAAGAGTTTGGGAAAAATGGGGAAAATGGGGAAAAATGGGGAACCGGGAGAAAGTGGGGAAAAGGAGGTGAAGAGGGAAATAAAGGGGGAGAGTTAAGGGGGTGAATAAGGAGAGAGAGAAGGGGGAAAGGAGAGGTGAAGAGGGGAGAAGGAAAAGGGAGAAGGGGGGAAAGAGGAGGAAAGTATTTTCATTTTGAAAAGAATACACCAGTGGTCACTCATGAAATTCAGGGATTGAATTAAAAGGGGACAAGTGCTCTGGTCAGGGGCACTCAGCTCCTGTCCCCAGGGCAGGTGGCTAAAAATATGGGATATTTGGTGAAAGGGGATTTCAGTGTCCCTGGGGAAATCCAGGAGGATTTCAGTGTCCCTGGGGACATCCAGGAGGATTTCAGTGTCCCTGGGGAAATCCAGGCAGGGTTTCAGTGTCCCTGGGGACATCCAGGAGGATTTCAGTGTCCCTGGGGACATCCAGGCAGGGTTTCAGTGTCCCTGGGGACATCCAGGCTCCACAGGAACATTTTGGGAAGTGGCTGCACTCAGGAGGAGTCAGGGCCACGAGGTGAGGCAGGAAAAGGCTGGGGTTTCAGCATGAAAAATATCCCTCCCACAAACTGAGGGTAATGACCCCGAACTCAAGCCCTGGGAAGTGGCTTTATCCCCCAAGGAATTTTGTTATTATTTTCATCGCCATTACAAAGATGCAGCAGGGAAGAAAGAGTTCAATCCAAACTAGGATTTTCATTAAATTTGCTGGTGCAATTCCTTTGTAATGTTTGGAGCTAAATCCAGCAAACAGCCAGGGAGGGAAGGAGTTCAAAGGCACTGAAGGCGTTTTCATGAATTCCAGAATTGTTGAGGTTGGGAAGAACCCCCAAAACCATCAAGTCCAACGATTGCAGAGCACTGCCAAGGCCACGTCCAAGGGCTTTGAAATGCCCCAGGGATGGGGAGCAGTGCCCTGGGGAGCTGTGCCAGGCCTGGAAAAGCCTTCCCAGGAGGAAATTCCCAGGGACAGCAGCTGGAATCTGCACTGGGCTCTGCGAGGATCCCTGGAAATCCCGGGGCTTGCAGCAAACAGCACCGAGCTGGTTACAAGCCCTGTAATTTCCCAGGATATTGTATTTTCCTCTGGCTACAGCCAGGCCTGCCACACGAACCAATTTGTCCCTCGGAGCATTAATTGTTTAACATCAGATCTTAACGAGCTTTCAGCAGCAGACCCAGCAGAACTCTGCCCCCAGCAGAAATGTTCTATTTACAGGAAATGCTCGGTGCCAGGAGCCAGCTCTGAGGACTGAAATTGTGTTTCCTTCAGCCAGTCATTTCCTGAGCCTCCTGAACACGGGCCACCAGGGGATTTTTGTCATTTTCTGCCACTTCTGGCTGTGCTTGGCCAGAGCCCTGACATCTCCCAGGCAGGCAGGCTTGGCCCTGCTCCTGCACCACCAGCAGCTCCATGCTGGAGTTACTTCCCAACTGCTCTGCTGCACCTGCACCAAACCCTTTCAGGCGTTTTAAATCATCTAAAATCTGAATTAAACCCTCTGCAAGGTGAGGTCACCCACAGGATTTCAGCCAGGTGTTGGGTTGGTGACATCCAGCTCTCCCTTCCTTACAGGGGAGAAACAAACAATGCAGAGCAGCATTTGCTGGTGGGGTTAGATTATTTTAAAGGTCTTTTCCAGCCTTAAAGATTCAATGATTCTAATTCCTTTTGTCCTGAGATATTGAGCTACTGAAACAGCAGCTTTCATAGAATTCCAGCCTGGTTTGGGTGGGAAGGGACCTTAAATCCCACCCAGTGCCACCCTGCCATGGCAGGGACACCTTCCCCTGTCCCAGCTGCTCCCAGCCCCAGTGTCCAGCCTGGCCTTGGGCACTGCCAGGGATCCAGGGGCAGCCCCAGCTGCTCTGGGCACCTGTGCCAGGGCCTGCCCACCCTGCCAGGAACAATTCCTGCCCAATATCCCATCTACACTTACTCAGTTTGAAGCCCTTCCTCTTTCCATCTAAAAGCCCTGGAAAGCCCAAGGCAGCCGAGGGCCTCCCACGGCACTGAGCTCTGGCACAAATCCTGATTTAACCCAGGCCTGAGCAGAGCAGAGGGAATCAGGATCCTGTGGCACACAGCAGCAGTCCCTGTGCTCCAGCCTCGTGTTCCTATCCCACTTTTGCTGTCCCCAGAGGCCTGCTGTGGTTTATTTATGCTTTAAGAGTGAAGGTGGAGGTTTCACTAATAGGAAACCACATCCTTCCCCCCCCTTGTGCTGTTTCTCTTTCCCTGCTCTCCCTCAGCATTCCAGCTGCTTCCACATGCAGATCCAGTTCTTCCCTGGAGCTGGGAAAAACTTTTCAGGTGCAGCTCTTTCATTTGGCAAAAACCATTTGGGGCAGGCAAAGCTGTTTAAAAATTCAAATGAGGTTTTCAAATGGTTTTTTAGCTCAGGAATTCGGAAACATTTCCTGAAACACAGGAGTTGGTTTGCAGAGAGACTGGAAATGAATTCCGGATGAAAGTGAAGCGAGAGGAGAAAAAAGACCCCTTTTAACACAAAACATGTTTTGAAAATTATCATTTCAGGGCATGAATTCGTGTTGCATTTGATCTGAAGTTAATGAGGTCTGCTCAGGTACCCAGCTGCCACAGAACCACGGAATCCCGGGATCATTCAGGCTGGAAAACAACTCCAGAATCACAAGTCCCAGCTGTGCCTGATCCCCACCGTGTCCCCAGCCCTGAGCTCCGAGTGCCACCTCCAGGAATTCCTGTGACACCCCCAGGGATGGGCACTCCAACCCTCCCTGGGCAGAAAGGGCTGCAAACACAGCCGGAGCAGCAGGAAAAGATCCCAAAAATGCCAAAAGGGGGTGGCTGGAGGAGATCCCCCCCTGCTGGAGGCTGTGGCTGCTCCAGCTCCATCCCCAGCCCTGCCCTGGCCCATTCCCTGCCCCTGTGCACGGACAGCATTCCCAGGGCCGGGAACACGCCCCGTACCCCCAGCAGAACCAGGGACAGAGCTTTTAGAACGAGGATAAAGCCAATTCCTGAGCTGGCTGTGCCACCCCTGGGCCGGGCTGGGGCGGTGCCGGGAGCGGTTCAGGGCACAGAGGATCCGTGCCAGCCCTGGGGGATCCCTGCCAGCCCTGGGGGATCCGTGCCAGCCCTGGGGGATCCCTCTGCCAGCCCTGGGGGATCCTCCCAAAGGCTGATAAAGTTCTGCAATGTTCTGCCCGGGAGGTGCTGGAGCCACCATCCCTGGGTGTGTTTAACAAAGCCTGGATGTGGCACTGGGTGCCAGGGTTTAGCTGAGGGGTTGGGCTGGGCTGGACTCGGTGATCCTGGAGGGCTCTTCCAGCCCAGTGATTCTGTGATTGTGGGGTTCTGTGATTCTGTGATTCTGTAACGAGGGACTGACAAACCCTGGGTTCAGCCCAGGCAGAGCCCCTCGAGGCCAGGAGCTGCAGAGCTGGGGCTGATCCCATCCCAAACCCGGCTCAGGCAGGCACAGCTGGGGCTGATCCCATCCCAAACCCGGCTCAGGCAGGCACAGCTGGGGCTGATCCCATCCCAAACCCGGCTCAGGCAGAGCAGAGCTGGGGCTGATCCCATCCCAAACCCGGCTCAGGCAGGCAGAGCTCAGGTGTTTGGGGGAAATGCCGTGGATCTGCAGGAATTCTCTCGGAGTTTAACGCCCTCCTGCCCCCCGAGGGATTCAGAATACAAAGTGTTACATGGGGACAGTCCTGCTGTTTTCTGCTCCTTTCGGTGGAATCCATCAAGCCAAAGCCTTGAAGCTGGGGCTGGCAGGGAGCAGGGGCTGCAGGCAGAGGTTGTTGTCACTGAACAGAGACAATTCCATTCCAGGGATGCACTGGCAGCTTCTCTGGCTCCTTCCCTTCCTCAAAAATGTGTTTAAACTGCTCACAAGCAAAGCACAGGAAGGCAGGAAAAAACCTAAAGACGAAAATGTCAAAGTTTTTTCTTCTTCTAAGCAATGAATCTTGGACCTCAGCATTTTAAAAATCCGTCCTGCCATGTTGGAGTGTGAAGGACAGAATTCACATTCTGTTCTCCCACTGAAGAGACCAGAATGAAGTGATTCTCTCAAATCCACCCCACTCCCACTTTCCGTTATCCCAGGTTGTTCCAAGCCCCTCCAGCCTGGCCCTGGACATTTCCAGAGATGGGGCAGATGCATTTCTGCAGTTTGAAAACCTTGGGGCAGAGGATCTCCCCTCCGTGAGCCCCCTGCAGCCTCTCCCAGAGTTTCCCACAAGAACTCCCCTCTCAGCTCTCATCCTCAGTGAAAACAGAGTTTTATGCCCCAAATTCGTTTGATAATTGCATTTTCTTGTTATCCCCCCATCACTCTGGGTGCCAGTGAAGTGTCCAGGTTGTTCACACTCGGTGTAAATTGGCAGAGAACACTGGGGATGCCACGGCCCGTCCCAGAGCGCTGCTGCAGCCCCATCTCCCCCGACACTGCTGGTCCAAAATCTGCTTTTTTGGGTGCCCTCAGGGGCTGAGGCTGTGCTCAGAGCAGTGACACCGCCCTGCTGCTGCAAGGAGAGCACTGGGGAGTGCTTCCCACCACAGCACGGCCGCCAAAGCCACAACAGCAGATAATGATCCCACTGGGAACGATTCTCCCGGGAACCACAGCTACGAACAGCCAGACATTTGAAGGACAGAAGTTCTGTGCATCCCTACTGTTGCCAAAGCCACGAGCACAACTCTTCCTCCTCCTCTCAAAACCAGGGAATGCCGGAGTGCTTTGGGTCGGAAGGAACCTTCCAGCTCGCCTCCTTCCACCCCCTTAAAAATCCACTTTAAAACGATGTGTGCAATCCTACCTCTCCGTTCAGATGTAGAAGGGAAACCCCGGGTGAGTTTTGCCCTCTGCAGGTGTAAGAAATCCTCTCCCACCTGTTTTTCCCACTGAACGCCAGCGCTGTTTCCAGCGGCGATGGCATTTACAGGATTTACGGAGCGCTGCTGCTCCCAGCTCCCCGAACAGAAGGCTCCATCTAGTGTCACACAGGCGTGCTCCCGGGAAAAAGGGGGAAAGGCGGGGGAAAGCCAGCTGGTAAAAAAAAAAAAAAAAAAAAGGATTTTCCTACCGTGCTTTGCTGTCCACGCTGTCCAAAGCAGGTGAAGATCAGATCTTCCATCGTGGCTGTGGAAAAGGGAGGGACAGGACACAGGGAATGGCTCCCATTGCCAGGGACAGGGCTGGATGAGATATTGGGAATTGGGAATTATTCCTGGCAGGGTGGGCAGGCCCTGGCACAGGTGCCCAGAGCAGCTGGGGCTGCCCCTGGATCCCTGGCAGTGCCCAAGGCCAGGCTGGACACTGGGGCTGGGAGCAGCTGGGACAGGGGAAGGTGTCCCTGCCATGGCAGGGTGGCACTGGGTGGGATTTTGGGTCCCTTCCCACCCAAACCAGGCTGGAATTCTCCAATGGCTCACATGTGATCCATGAATTCTGCTGCCATCACTTAACTCCCCAAGACCTGCCCCGTGGCCAGCACTGGACCCAAATCCAGGAGGAATTTGTGCAGCCCTCGGGGAGCAGAGCTGGCAGCCAGGCTGGCACCCCTCGGTGAGGGATCAGCCCAGATGCTGAGGGGCAGAAATGCCAGGCTGGTTCTGCCAGGAAATCCCTGAGAGTCTGAGTCTTCCTGACAGCTCCCATCTGCCCAGTGGGAGCATTCCCAGTTTAACCCAGCCCTTTCCAGTTCCTATCCCCTCAGCTCCTGCCCTTCCTTCGGAGGCACCCGTGGCACCCCTGGGGCTTCAGAGCTGCTGCCTGGGGACACTCAGACTGAACAGCAACCACAGCTGCTATTGGCATCATCATCATCATCACCATCACCCTATTATTATTATTATTATTCCCAAGCATTTGATCTGAAAAGTCCAGGTTCGCCTTGGAACAGCAGCCAACAAATTGAAATGGAAAATTTAAATTAAGTCCCCAACAAAGCCACATTGGACAGCTCCCCGAGAGACCGGGGGGTGCTGGGCTAAGGAGCCCCCAGCCCTGTGGCCCCTCCTCTTGTCCCCGTTTTCCACCCACCCCACAGCATTCCCTGCCCTGTTATTCCCCTGTTACCCTGCCCTGCAGCATTCCCAGCCTGATTTTCCTCCTTATCCCACCCCCTACTCCCCGTTATCCCCCCGAGCTCCCCCTCAGCGTTCCCAGCCCTGGTGTCCCGTTATTCCCATTATCCCAGGGCCATCCCTCCTGGCAGCCTCCCCAGCCCCGTGTCCCCATCACCACCACCATCCTGTCCTGCGGCATTCCCAGCTCTGCCCCCGTGCCCTGCCACTGTCCCGTTATCCTGGGGCAGCATCCCCAGCCCTCTTATCCCTATCCACCAGCCCATTATACCGGGGCAGCATTCCCAGCCCCGTTATCCCATTATCCCGCTATCCTGTTACCCCGGAGCAGCATCCCTAGTCCTGTTATCCTGCTCTCCCATTACCCCGTTCTCCCTCTATCCCGCTCTCCCTCTCTCCCGTTATCTCATTATCCCGTTATCCCTCTCTCCCGTTATCACGCTCTCTGTCTCTCCCGCTCTCCCGTTATCCCGCTCTCCCATTATCCCTCTCTCCCTCTATCCCGCTCTCCCATTATCCCTCTCTCCCGCTCTCCCTCTCTCCCGCTCTCCCTCTCTCCCGCTATCCCTCTCTCCGCGGTGCCCGGCACCGCCCCGTGGCCATTCCCGGTGCTGCGGCCGCCAGGAAAATCCCCGGGATTGATTTTTCCCTCCCATCCCGGACTCCGCACGCCCTGCCCCGAGCCCGGAGGGTTCCCCGGGAGCACCGGGGGGTGTCCGAGCCCAGCTCCCGGCCCGTGTCCCAATTCCCTCCGGAGCTCCCGCCCGGGCACGAGCGGCTCTGGCACGGGACAAACCCGCGCAGCTCAGCCGAGCGGGCAGGAGGGAACTGGGGATGGCAGCGGGGTAAGGTTTAACCCCAGCAGGGGGGCTCAGGTTTAACCCCAGCAGCGGGGCTCAGGTTTAACCCCAGCAGTGGGGCTCAGGTTTAACCCCAGCAGCGGGGCTCAGGTTTAATCCCAGCAGCGGGGCTCAGGTTTAACCCCAGCAGCGGGGCTCAGGTTTAACCCCAGCAGCAGGGCTCAGGTTTAACCCCAGCAGCGGGGCTCAGGTTTAATCCCAGCAGCGGGGCTCAGGTTTAACCCCAGCAGCGGGGTAAGGTTTAACCCCAGCAGCGGGGTAAGGTTTAACCCCAGCAGCGGGGCTCAGGTTTAACCCCAGCAGTGGGGCTCAGGTTTAACCCCAGCAGCGGGGCTCAGGTTTAATCCCAGCAGCGGGGCTCAGGTTTAACCCCAGCAGCGGGGCTCAGGTTTAACCCCAGCAGCAGGGCTCAGGTTTAACCCCAGCAGCGGGGCTCAGGTTTAATCCCAGCAGCGGGGCTCAGGTTTAACCCCAGCAGCGGGGTAAGGTTTAACCCCAGCAGCGGGGTAAGGTTTAACCCCAGCAGCGGGGCTCAGGTTTAACCCCAGCAGTGGGGCTCAGGTTTAACCCCAGCAGCGGGGCTCAGGTTTAATCCCAGCAGCGGGGCTCAGGTTTAACCCCAGCAGCGGGGTAAGGTTTAACCCCAGCAGCGGGGTAAGGTTTAACCCCAGCAGTAGGGCTCAGGTTTAACCCCAGCAGCGGGGCTCAGGTTTAACCCCAGCAGCGGGGCTCAGGTTTAACCCCAGGTTCCCGTGAGGGCGGTGAGGGCTGTGCTGCTGGTAGCTCTGCCTCCCCTTTCCTGAATTGTTTCAGCTCACGGCCAGGACTTTCCCCGGCTCGGGAGGGATTCTGCTGCCCTGCCCTCGGGACAGGCTGGCTCACACAGGCAGGAGGGAAGGGGACAGGGACCTGCCCTGAGTGACACCAGGCACAGCCCTGTGACACCCTGGGGACGAGGGCAGCCACAGCATGAGCCAAAACAGCTCCTTTAACCTCAGAACAGCTCCTTTNTCCCAAAACAGCGCCTTTAACCTCAAACCAACTCCTTTAACCCCAAACCAGCACCTTTAACCTCAAACCAGCACCTTTAACCTCAAAACAGCACCTTTAACCCCCAAACCAGCTCATTTAACCCCAAACCAACTCCTTTAACCCCAAACCAGCGCCTTTAACCTCAAAACAGCGCCTTTAACCCCCAAACCAGCTCATTTAACCCCAAACCAGCTCCTTTGACCCCATGTCCCGACTGTCCTCCAAATGCCCCAGATCTCATCTGAACCTGCTCCCTGGAACTACAGCTCAAAGGAAAAACAAGTTCCTGTTTCCTCCCTTGTTGTCTCAGCCCCATGAAATGAAATCCCAATTATCCCCCATGAAATACCCCCCTAATTAAAATCATGAACTAACCCAAATTTCCCCATGAAATAACCTCCCTAATTAAAATCATTAACTAACCCAAATTTCCCTATTAAAGACCCCCCTAATTAAAATCATTAACTAACCCAATTTCCCCATTAAAGTTCCCCCTAATTAAAATCATTAACTAAGCCAAATTTCTCCTTGGCCCAGCAGAAGCCCTCAATCAATGCTCACCTGCAGCCAGGTTAATTTTCAATTTAAATCCCAGGTATGGATTGCAACCCTGACCTCAGCCAGGTGACACTTCCCTTTCAAACCTGGAATATTTCATGGAGGCTGGAAGGAATTTCTTATCCCAGCACCGAGGAGGTGACAGAGGTGACAATTACCTGCTAGGTGAAGTTATTTAATATATTTAGTAGCACACCGTGGTTAATCATTCTCTTCATCATCCTCAGGAATAGTTTGGGGTTTTTTTTTCCTAATATCCCAACATTAAATTGCAAGGAAAAAATAATCCAGCTGAAATGTTGGGACAAACAAGGGAAATATTGCAAAGTAAGGAGGGAAGTACAATCAAGGAGGATCTAACTGCAGCACAGCTGCTCTGGGCACCCTGTGCCAGGAACAATTCCTTGTTCCCATGTCCAATACTGGAATAAATAAAAATACAAACTGTCAGGAATCAACTGCTATTCCCTGCTGCTCTGTTGCAGTCTACAAATCCATTAACAGG
Organism: Irena cyanogastra; assembly: GCA_013397155.1. Classification (NCBI taxonomy): domain Eukaryota; kingdom Metazoa; phylum Chordata; class Aves; order Passeriformes; family Irenidae; genus Irena; species Irena cyanogastra. The sequence goes on from VWZV01010981.1 coordinate 9,249, forward strand.
ACTCCATAAACCCCAAATAAATTCCACTACACTGAATTCTGAAGGAAAACTAAACAGCATTTGGTATTTAGTATTAAATTAAAGCTTCCAACTCCTTATTTCACCACAGGGATGCTACATTTTGCTGTAATAAATTATTTTCTTCCTACTGACAACTACCTGAATGCATTTGCAATTGACTTAAGAGGATTAATTAAGGCTTGTTTTCATGACGAGGATTTTTTTTAGAGTAATTAAAATCCGGTTTAAAGTTATAACACATATTTGATAGCAATTACTAAAACTAATCCTAGAAAATTAAATATCCATCCCTAGGAATCCTCTAACACGTGGAAGGGCCTGCTTCCCTGCAGGCAACCTTTTCCAGGCTGGGATAAGCTTAACACCAGATTTGGTTTAGGTTCTGAGACTTGGATCATATTCAGAATTTATATTTAGAATTTTGGGAATATAGGCAATATATATTTAGAATTTAGGGAAAAAAGCCCCAGAATTTCTCCCCAAACCTTCCAAGGTGCTGCCTGAAGGTCTGCACCTCACCTGGAGCTCTTGTTCCAGGCACACCTGGAGAAGTCAGCCCTGGCCCTTCCCAGCAAGGAGAGATTTCTCCAAGGATTTTGGGACTCGGAACTCACCCAGACCCAGGTGCTGACACAAGGACTGAACCCCAGTGAAATCCCCTGGATCCAGCAGTGAAGGACCCCTGGAGCAGCCCAGGAAACCTTTCCACAGCCCTGAGGGATCCCTGAGGATTCACCAGCACTTCCAAAACCACTGAAACACCCCAAAAACCCCGCATTCGTGACTGAGCACCCCAAACCTGCAATTAGTGCCCCCACTTAACGAGCCTGCAGGGGACAGAGCTGCAGCTCATTAATTACTCCCTAAAGCTGTGCTGGGTGAAGGTTCCCAAAGTGGTTTTCTTGTTCATTACACATGGAACCAATTAATGGGGGCAGGAGAAGATGATGCTCCATTAATATTCCCTTAATGAGAGCTGAGCCCAAAAAAAGGAAGTTCCAATTTCACCTTAAATAATTCAGGGATGGGCAGGGGTACAAATAATGAAATCCCAACACCACAAATCCTGGAGCACTGAATTTTAATTGACCTGTTTGTGTCCCCAGTGAAACCCCTTTTCATACAGGTGAAATACAGAGACTATTTCTATTTATTTCCTCTCTGCTTCCCCTCCTGATGCTGCTCGGGGCTGAAGTTGTCTATTTCTCCAGGAGAATCTCTAACTGCCAGGCTGTTCCAGGGATTTCTCTTCCCACTGATGTCCTCCCCATTAATTCTCCCCCTTCAGCACAGACAGCAGCTCTCCGCTTTCCTTCAGCTCCTGAAAGACAGAAAGGCAGCAATTATGGATTTGTTGGGATTTTCCAAGGGGATTCCAGCAGGAAATCCTCGCTGGCAGCAGGGAGTGCCCTGCTGCCTCACTGGAGCTCCCTCCTGGGCAACACTCCCAGGTTTATAAAGTGTTTGAATTCTCTTTGGGTGCATTTAGTGAAAAAGACAAAACATTGAAGTGGGAAATCACACCCAAGCTCTGGTTGGTGTCCCTGGATCTCCTCCCAGGGGGAATTCCAGACATTCCAGGCACCCCCAGAACTTCCCAACACCTCCAAGGAGGAAACACCACCCACGGATGGGTTCTGCTCCTCCCACCCATAAACCCCAACAGGAAATAAAATATCCTTGGGATTCTGAGCAAGGATAAACCCCAACAGGAAATAAAATATCCCTGGGATTCTGTAAACCCCAACAGGAAATAAAACATCCTCGGGATCCTGAGCAAGGATAAACCCCAACAGGAAATAAAATATCCTTGGGATTCTGAGCAAGGATAAACCCCATCAGGAAATAAAATATCCTCAGGATCCTGTAAACCCCAACAGGAAATAAAACATCCTTGGGATTCTGTAAACCTCAACAGGAAATAAAATATCCGCGGGATTCTGTAAACCCCAACAGGAAATAAAATATCCCTGGGATTGTGTAAACCCCAACAGGAAATAAAACACCCCCGGGATCCTGAGCAAGAGGTGCCTGCCCCTCATGCTGGGGACTGAAATTCAAATTTCAGGGCTGGTAACTGGCTGAGGAACACCAGGAAACTCTTGGAAAACAACGTGGAATATTCTGCTTTTCCCACATCTTGGAATAAACAACTCTCTCTATTTTATTCCATATTATGCTGCATTAAAAAATGAAATTTAAACCACTGACAACATTCACCCACCCATACAAGTAATGAATTCTAACAGCCCCAGGATGCAAGGAGAAATTACATTTAAATACCAGGGAGAAAAGGATTTTTCAGCATCTCACAATGCCTAAGACTCCTCTTCCTGAGCACTGAAAAAGCCCCTGCACTTCTTAAATTATCTAGATTAATTTTACTTATTTAATCCCCACACTTGTTAAATAAATAAATAAAATTAATCTATAAATTAACTTAATCTATATAATAAAAGCAAAATTAATCTATATAATTGAAACAACCCCTACACTTGTTAAATAAACAGAATGAATCTATATAATTTAAGTAAAATTAATATACATAAATAAAATTAATCTACAGAATTTAGAATTTTATTTATTAAAAATAATAAATAAAAATAAAATTATTTATATAATTTTATATAATAATTTCAATAATAAATTTATATAATAATTGAAGCAATCCCTACACTTAAATATTTATATACTTTAA
>VWZV01010981.1:18027-31120 GCA_013397155.1 Irena cyanogastra
TATTTTTAATATATTTATATATTATAGATATATAAAATTTGGGTCTAAAACATAGCAGTGAAGTTCACCCAATATATGAAAGATACAAAAGCCAAGATCCTCAAGCATCACTTCAACAGCAACACTTCCATGAACCCCTTGGTGAGCACGGCACTGTGGGGACACATGCCCCCAAAACTGAGGGGACAGGAAACCACTGCCAGAACAGAGCAGTGCCAGGGGACACTGACCAGGGACACTGACCAGGGACACTGACCACAGCAGGGAGAGTGTCCAAGGGTGACTTTGTGATGCTCACATCCCCAGTTGTCTGTTCTGTTCATGCTGCATATTATATTCTGTGCCTTCAAGACTGATCCTGCCCTAAACCAGGTCAGAGAGCCCTTCGTGAATGGCACGCAGGGCAGTGGTGACCACTGCCAGAACAGAGCAATCAGTGTCAGGGGCTCACCACAGCGGGGCTCCTCGGGTGAGCCCTTCACAAAGAGCACGCAGGGGCAGCGGTGACCACTGCCAGAAGAGAGGAACACCAGGGGATGCTCACCCCAGCGGGGCTCCTTGGGCGAGCCCTCCATGAAGAGCATGCAGGGGGCTGCAGTGACCACTGCCAGAACAGAGGAACACCAGGAGATGCTCACCAGAGCGGGGCTCCTTGGGCGAGCCCTTCATGAATGGCACACAGGGGCAGTGGTGACCACTGCCAGAACAGAGAACTGTGGTGAACACTGCCAGAACCAGCGGATGCTCACCACAGCGGGGCTCCTTGGGAAAACCCTTCATGAAGAGCATGCAGGGGGCCGCAGTGACCACTGCCAGAACAGAGGAACACCACGGAGTGCCCACCACAGCGGGGCTCCTTGGGTGAACTCTTCATGAAGGGCATGCAGGGGGCTGCAGTGACCACTGCCAGAACAGAGGAACACAAGGAAGTGCTCACTACAGCAGGGCTCCTTGGGAAAACCCTTCATGAAGAGCTCACCCAAGGAGCCCCGCTGTGGTGGGCTCTCCGTGGTGTTCCTCTGTTCTGGCAGTGGGTACTGATGCTCCCTGCATGCTCTTCGTGGAGGGCTCACCCAAGGAGCCCCGCTGTGGTGGGCTCTCCGTGGTGTTCCTCTGTTCTGGCAGTGGGTACTGATGCTCCCTGCATGCTCTTCGTGGAGGGCTCACCCAAGGAGCCCCGCTGTGGTGGGCTCTCCGTGGTGTTCCTCTGTTCTGGCAGTGGGTACTGATGCTCCCTGCATGCTCTTCGTGGAGGGCTCACCCAAGGAGCCCCGCTGTGGTGGGCTCTCCGTGGTGTTCCTCTGTTCTGGCAGTGGGTACTGATGCTCCCTGCATGCTCTTCATGAAGGGCATGCAGGGGGCTGCAGTGACCACTGCCAGAACAGGGCAATGCCAGGGAATGCTCACCACAGCGGGGCTCCTTGGGCGAGCCCTTCATGAAGAGCATGCAGGGAGCATCAGTACCCACTGCCAGAACAGGGCAATGCCAGGGAATGCTCACCACAGCGGGGCTCCTTGGGCGAGCCCTTCATGAAGAGCATGCAGGGAGCATCAGTACCCACTGCCAGAACAGGGCAATGCCAGGGAATGCTCACCACAGCGGGGCTCCTTGGGCGAGCCCTTCATGAAGAGCATGCAGGGAGCATCAGTACCCACTGCCAGAACAGGGCAATGCCAGGGAATGCTCACCACAGCGGGGCTCCTTGGGCGAGCCCTTCATGAAGAGCATGCAGGGAGCATCAGTACCCACTGCCAGAACAGGGCAATGCCAGGGAATGCTCACCACAGCGGGGCTCCTTGGGTGAGCCCTCCATGAAGAGCATGCAGGGAGCATCAGTAACCACTGCCAGAACAGGGCAATGCCAGGGAATGCTCACCACAGCGGGGCTCCTTGGGAAAGCCCTTCACAAAGAGCAGGCAGGGGGCGGCGGGGACCACCGCCCGAAAGCGAGANCAGGGGATGCTCACCACAGCGGGGCTCCTTGGGAAAGCCCTTCACAAAGAGCATGCAGGGGGCTGCAGTGACCACTGCCAGAACAGAGAACACCAGGGGATGCTCACCACAGCGGGGCTCCTTGGGAAAGCCCTTCACAAAGAGCATGCAGGGGGCTGCAGTGACCACTGCCAGAACAGGGCAATGCCAGGGAATGCTCACCACAGCGGGGCTCCTTGGGCGAGCCCTTCATGAAGAGCATGCAGGGGGCTGCAGTGACCAGCTGCCTGAGGCGGGCGTGCAGCCGCTCCTGGGCCGGGGCGGCGGGGCTGGCCGCGGGCCCCGCTCCCGCCGCGTGCCGCTGCACCTTCTGCGTCAGCTCCGGCGCGTGCGCTCCGTCCAGCCTGTCCACCTTCTGCGAGTTCTGCGCGACAAACACGCCCTTCAGTCCTGGGGGCAAAGCCACGGCAAACCCAGCTCGCCAAGCCCGGCTTTTCGAGAGGGGCTGCGCTCCCAGGCTCTCCCAGGCTCGCGCCTTTCTGGGATTTCAGCTTTTCGGGTTTTCAGACCCTGTGCTGCACTAGTGCCTAACTCTGAATTCATATAAAGTGTTAGTTATCTGTCTTCACATTTTGGTCAGACTAAACAATTCCTCTGGGCCTGAAACTCAAGGACACCCTACAGCCTCAGGCCCCAGAAAGTACAAACAAAAGTGAACTGGGGAGAAAGAAACTAAATGAATAACTTCATCACCTGAAGCTGAACTGGAGGATTAATCCTTGATATGTAAATGGACCAAACTTTTGATCGTGTGAAAAACTGGCGACCATGGTCCATCTTGGGTGGAGCCTCAGAGGCTTCTGACTGCCCAAAGTGAATCTATTGAAGGCTTTCAATAAATACCCACTTTATTCTCTTTAACCTTGCCTGGCCTCTGTTCTAGGCAGCCACGCCAAGGCATCAGTAACAGCACCAAGTATGCCTCTAGAAATACTTATTTAAGAAAATATTATCAATTTTATCATCACAGGCAAACAGCAACCGCACAGAATTGTTATTTCTATTATTACCATATTTACTTGGGTTTTTTCCCAACTACAAGACAAAGAAACGTTGCTGTAAATTTTTTGACCCAAGTACAACAACTGAAATAAAAACTACGCATGAATCCCAAAGCACTTAAGGAAGCCCTGAACTATTCCCTATAAAGTGCAAAAACCATTTCTATCTCCATTTCTAGGTTCCACTGGATAGACTTCAATCAGTTACAGAGGTGTTTCCTCACTTAGAGAGCTCCTAAGGTTCTGGTAGAGCATTACAAAAGTATAAGTATTAAGAGTCCACATGGATTCTGTTTTCTCTTAAATCCACTTTTCTTAAATTCATTTCCTCTTAAATCCATTTCCTCTTACCTTAAAGAACAAGAACGTTGGAACAGAACTAATTCCATATTTTTCAGACACTTCAGGCACAGCCTCAGCTTCCAGCTAAAAACCAAACCAAAAAAAAAAAACGGATTATTTTCATAATCTTCTTTAAAGTTTCACTGTGAGTGTCAGTCCTGGAATGTTCTCCCTGGTATTTTATACATTTAAACAAGATCTGCTGCTGAAGTCTGTGAGACATTTGCATTTAAATGAGACCCTCTGGGCTGCTGTGGCACCTGCTGAATGAACCTCCACGGTGTCGAAACAGGTTCAGAGGTTTTTATTTTGTTGCACATTTCAAAAGACGCCCGGAGGCTGCGAATAAAATTTTTGGTGCACTCCTGACCTGGTAAATTTTCAACGCTGTGCAGCTCCTGCTATATTGGAATCCATAAATCACTGCCCCCAGTTATGTCACCACCACAGAGGAGCTTTTGTGCCCCTTTGGGGGGCTCTACATCACCCCTGACACCTGCAGCCCCCTGCAAACGAGGAGGAAAAAAGAAAAAAAAGGAGATGCTCCTTCAACTGGTGGTGCTAAACTTGATTTTAACTCCTGCAAGGCTGCTGAGTGCCCAGCCTGGGATTATTGCTCCCACTTTCATCACACAGGGATTTGCTATGAAAATTTATCTTCACTGCCTCAGATTTTGAGCTGCTCCAGCTACACAGACTCTTAATGAACCCACTAATTGGAGAGGCAAAGCAGGAGCCCCAAAAACTGAGCCCCAGCCTCGTCCTGCAAATCACCACTCCACCAGAATGAACTGAGAAACTACAGCTGGAAAATGAAAGCTTACATCCAACTGAAATTGAACTGAAAGCTTATAAATAATGAAAAGAGAAAAGATAATTCCAATTATTGATTCTTTTTCCAGGGGCAAATGATGACTTCCACCTCTAACATTCATTTTCTTTCCCAGCAAAATTTCCTGCTTGGATATTTATGTTCCACATAACACAGAACAGATTTCATTTCATATTTCAGGAACCTGCTCTCACTGGCACAGCTTCCCAAAATGTTTTCTGAGTGTTTTGGGATGTGAACACACTCATTTCAACCAAACACCTGAGGAGGCAACAGGTGCTTGCCAATTCAAAGGCAGGCTGGATATTCCAGAATACAAAAATCCCACCAACAACTGCCAAAATCAAATATAATCCTCTTGAGGAGCTCCTCCCTCCAAAAGGTATCAGTAAAATTCACCCAAGAATTTTCATCAGCTTATTTTCTCTAAGCAAGAACACCAGTAATATTAAAATTACTGGGAGGAGGGAAGCTGGGGGAAGGATGTGCCACTACCTTGGTCTGACAGCCCTGGATGACTTTGGAATCTCGTTATTAAAAAATAAATTACAGCTGAAAAAAAAAGGTCATAAATAAATGATATACGAATAATAAAAAGGCAACTGAGAGATTTCAGGCTTTGTTGGGCTGAGTAAAAGCTACTAAACTCTAGATAAATTTAAGCATCTTGAATTTGCAATATGTTGAAAATTGGTCTTTTGAAGCTCTAAGTCATAAAATACCATTAAAATAATTCTGTCCTGTTTTACAAATACCAACTGAGAGGAATCATTTTAAAAACCACACAGACATCCTAAAGGCTGTAAAAAATCACATTAAAATACTCACACACAGCTGGCTGCTCCATTGCTCCCTGCCCTCACCATCCCACAAGTGTCTCATTAACCAGAGAAATTTGGTTTAAAACCAACAGCACGTGGATGAAGTGAATTCCTTTTTCCTTCCCCTGGATCCCAGTGGGATGTGCAGAGGGTCTCACAAACAGAGTGACAACGCTGCAGGGGCTGAATTCACCTTCCTCAAGGGTCATTTTAGTGCCACAGGAACCCTCTGGGAATCCTGAGCCCTTATCCAGGAACACCCCAAGGCAGAACACCCTGGGACAGGGGAAGGTGTGCCAGTGGCACAGTGGCAGGGGTGGCACTGGGTGGGCTTTGAGGTCTCCTCCACCCAGAGCATTCCAGGATTCCCAGACTGAGCCAGCCCTGACACAGCAGCACCTCTGGGATAACACTGGATGGACTTTGATGTCCCTGCCCACCCAGAGCATTCCAGGATTCCCAGACTGAGCCATCCCTGACACAGCAGCACCTCTGGGATAACACTGGATAGTTGATGTCCCTTCCCACCCAGAGCATTCCAGGATTCCCAGACTGAGCCATCCCTGACGGCAACAGCACTTCTGGGATAACACTGGATGGGCTTTGATGTCCCTGCCCACCCAGAGCATTCCAGGATTCCCAGACTGAGCCATCCCTGACACAGCAGCACCCCACAGTAACAGATGTGAGAGGGGCATCAGAAATGTGAGGCCACACGGGCACCCCAAGAGGAACCCCCCCGTTTTGGAACATTTCCCCTCCCCAGGGCTGCCCCTGGCTGCAGGAGCTGCCGTGGCCTCACCTGCACGAAGGTGACCTGGCTGTGCTCCCGGGCCAGCGCTGCCATCACCTCGTTCATCTGCGCGCACTGCGGAGCCCACGGCGCCCAGAAGTGCACCACCACCAGGGACCTGGGGAGACACAGCACTCCTGGGGACAACTGCCAAAACACCAGGGTCACGGGACTGGGGAGCCTGGGAAAGGCCTCCAGGATCACCACCCAGGGGCCTGACACCCACCTTGTCCCCAGCCCGGAGCCCTGAGTGCCACCTCCAGGGACGGGCACTCCATAAATCCCACCCCCACCACCTTCCTGTGATGCCTTGTGCAGGCTGAGCTGGAGCAGAGGCTGGGCAGAGTTCCAGAATAAAGCAGGGATTTATTAAAAGGATTTCCTCCATGGATCCACTTTGGGCAGCACAAGAGCCCAGCCAGGGCTGCACCCAAGATGAACCAAAATGGTCCCAAAATGCAGCCCGGGCACAGGCTCTGTCACTGGGATCAGTTCTGCTCCATTTGCACCTTGGAGTTCATTGTCCCATTCCAGCTTTAGCTTCTGCACTCCCATCCTGCTTGTTTTTCTCTCTCCAGCCCACGTTGGTTGTGCTCTTGGGCTGAGATTTGGATCATTTGTCCTTGGTCCCCAGCTGGAGCAGGAATTGTTTTGTCTCCCTGCTCTGTGCAGAGCTCACCATGCCCTGATGTGAAGCCCAGACCCACACACTAAAGCAGCACAGAATCTGAAAAATATAAAAGCTAAAACCTGAGGCACCACCTGAGATTAAAAAAACCCCTTTAAAGCATACCCAGGAGTTTTCCCTTCCCAGGACATTCCAAGCCCTGCAGCACTGCTGAGGCCATGCAGTACAAAATCCAACACTGCAATGTGATTTTTCTGCTTTCATTAGCTCCAACTTCTTATTCCAGGTTTTCTGGGATGTTTGGGATTGGTCCTGCACAGCATTTAAAGGTGTGAGCAGAAATGCCATCACACTGGGTACCAGCTCCCATGGCCTTAAACATCTGGGATGACAGCAGTGACAAGATATTGGAATTTTCAATTTCTCCATGTTCTCCATGTTTGCAGAGGTCAAACCCACCAGAGAAGGGGAATAAGGAATTAAACACACAACACACTAACACTAGTTTACTTAGAAAAATAAAGAAATCAAGTCACCCATCCCACAGCAGGCAGTTCACGTCTTTCATTCCTAAATAATGGAAATCCATTGTAAATTGTAACAGCTGCATGGGCAGCACAAGATCCCTGCTGGATCCTGTCACCTGATCACCTGGATGCTTTCACAAACTTGATTTTCCAGTGAAACTCTAGAAAATTCAGGCAGAAAAACAACAGAACAACTTTTCTTTTTCCCCAAGTGCTCAGTTTAAGTCTGTGCCCACACAGGACACGCCTGGCCACAGGGATGGGCCTCAGGACAAGCAGAGGACAAATCATCAGAGGATTATTTCATCCTCATCCCACCAGAGCCTGCTCCTTCCTTACCAACATCCAGCTCAATATATTCACTTTTATCTTCAGGAAGAACATATTTTAAATTCATCTGCACTATGGGTTTTGGAGTTGTTTTGGTTTTTTGATTTTTTTTTTTAACTCATTCACAGAACAATTCAAATTTTGCAACTGAACTGCTCTCTGAGCACTTTGATTTCACCTTAAAAAAAACCCAACAGAGTACTTAAAAACATTAAGATAAAAACAAAGACTTAGCAAAATGAAGCACTTAAGTAATTCTAAACAAAGTGTTCCCTGCATTCAACCAAGGTTAAAAAACAAAGCTCCACTATTAAACAGGGCAGGGACAAAGAGGTTATGACAAATCCCCAATTTTCTCCTTAAATATCAAGATTTACACTTATTCTACAACACAAACTTACTGATAACTCAATGCAAGAAATGTTAATTTCCTGAAACAAGAAATCCAATGAAATTAACATGTAATTATAAACGCTGTTTTCAATAGAAGAGTTATCAGAATTATCAGCTCATCTTGGGTGTTAGAGCATGGATAAAATAATCAATTCCTTTAGAGAGAAAACTCATTGATGTTCTGTGACAAATGAGAAAATTACTGGTGGGTTTTTTTAAATAACCTTGAAATATTGTGTTTGATCCTGAAGCCATTTTCCTTTGGGCACATGAGTTTCTTCTGTACTGTCCCTACAAAACAATCCAGCTGAAGGACAATTCCAGGAGGGAAAGTGGAACTCCTGCAGCAAGTTTGGAAGAATTTCTGCTCCTTGTTCCCAGAACCAGCATTTACCAGCATTTCCTTCTGCTGACTCTAAGAACTGATGCTGGTATTCCACCACGCTTTGAATCACCTGTAAATCCGTAATTACAGAGGTGGCTGCTGCAGCTCCTCTCTCCCAAATTTAAATAAGTGCATAAATATGGAATAATGCCACTGGGATTGCCAGGCCAGGCTGGGCGGGCTGGGAGCACCCTGGGGCAGGGGAAGTTGTCCCTGCATGGGCTCACAGGTGCCACAGCAGGCTGGGACTGTGGGAAAAGCAGAGCCCTGTCACTAATCACAGGGCACAAAACCTGATCAGCGAGAACCCTGGGCGGGAGAGGGAGAATTCAGAGCCACTTGTGTGTCACCTAACACCCAAACTCTGCTGTTCCCACTGCTGTGTCACTGAACACCCAAACTCTGCTGTTCCCACTGCTGTGTCACTGAACACCCAAACTCTGCTGTTCCCACTGCTGTTCCCACTGAAGTTCCCATTGAAATGCCACTGCTGCTCCCATTGCTGCTCCCATTAAGCCCGGCCTGCTGTTCCCACCGAAATGTCCTGGTGGTTTTGCTGACACCTCCCGCGGCTGCAGGACGATCCCAGCTCGCAGGATAGCTCTGGTTTATAGGATTTTCCAGCGGATTCGCCCAGTTTGGCCCCAAATTCCCTGCAGCAGGAGCTGGTGCAGGGTGGCACCGCCGACTGCTGAGCCGAGGGAACGCGGGGCTGGCCAACCCCGAGCCTAAGCCCGGCCTAAGCCCGGCCTTCAGAGGCTTTGGGGCTCGGTTTGTCTCCATTTGGGGTTTTTATCTTCCCCGCGCAGGTTTCACCGAGCGCTGCAGCAGCACCGGCCCCTCCCGAGCTGCGCCCTGCGGGGACCCGGGAGGGGACAGCGGGATGGCACCAAGGAAGAGGACAGCGGGAGGGCACCGAGGGACGGGACCCCGGGATGGCACCCGAGGGACGGGACGCAAAAAGGGCACACCGGGATGGGGAACCCAGGACGGCACCGAGGGACGGGAGCCGGAGATGGCACCCACGGAGGTGACACGGGGATGGTGACACGGGGATGGTGACACCAACGGATGGCACCAACGGATGGCGCCCCGGGACGGGAGCCGGAGATGGCAGCCCCAGGATGTGTGGAGGCGACCCAGGGATGGCACGGCGGGACAGGACCCCGGTAAGGGACACAGGAACGGGACCTCCGCGCGGTGTCCCCTCACCTGTCCGGGCGCTGCAGCAGCTTCTGGAACTGCTCAACGGAGCCCGCGGCCGCCACCGCGCCCGCCATGGCCGGGCCGAGGGAGGGACACGTGGTGTCGCCCGGCGGTCACGTGGCGGCACCGGGCGGGTCACGTGGCGGCACAGTGTCACGTGCGTCCGCCCTGGTCACGCGCTTCCTCCTGCCCGCGTCACGTGTCCTGCCCGCGTCACGTGTCCTGCCCGCGTCACGTGTCCTGCCTCTGTCACGTGTGATCGCCGCCTCACGGACCTTGTTCGTGTCACGTGTCCCGGCGCGTCATGTGTCCGCCCGTGTCCCCTGTGCCAGCCGTGCCCTCCCGAGGACAGGGACAGGTGCCAGGGCCCCGGCTGCTCCCGGTCACACCCGGCCCGGCCTGCAGCCTCCGGAAGGTGCGGTGCGTGGGGCTGTCCCCTCAGGGCTGCGCTGGGGTGTTCCGCCTTTGCCAGGCAGCAGGAACGGAGATTTGATGCGGATTTAAACGCGGCAGTGACATCCAGGGACGTCCAGGGACACTGCTGGGAGTGCCGTGTTCACCCTCAGGCTGCGCATCTCCCAGCGGGAGCAGAGCACATTCTGGGATAAACCGGGGCCTTGTGCAGGCTGAGCTGGAGCAGAGGCTGGGCAGAGTTCCAGAATAAAGCAGGGATTTATTAAAAGCATTTCCTCCATGCATCCACCTTGGGCAGCACAAGAGCCCGGCCAGGGCTGCACCCAAGATGAACCAAAATGGTCCCAAAATGCAGCCCGGGCACGGGCTCTGTCACTGGGATCAGTTCTGCTCCATTTGCACCTTGGAGTGCATTGTCCAATTCCAGCTTTAGCTTCTGCACTCCCATCCTGCTTGTTTTTCTCTCTCCAGCCCACGCTGTTTGTGCTCTTGGGCTGAGATTTGGATCATTTGTCCTTGGTCCCCAGCTGGAGCAGGAATTGTTTTGTCTCCCTGCTCTGTGCAGAGCTCACCATGCCCTGATGTGAAGCCCAGACCCACACACTAAAGCAGCACAGAATGTGAAAAATATAAAAACTGAACCTGAGGCATCAGAAGGATTCCCACTGACAGAGGGCACAGGAACACAGAATTTGCATTTGGCAGAACTGCCAAGAGAAGGAAGAAAGCAATAAAAACAACTGGCCAGCTGTGCTTGATCTGCTCCCCAAAAGCAGAGAGCTCCAGGAATCATTGGGGAATCAGGGAATCATTAACGAGGAGACAGAACAGTGATTAACAAGGGAGCTGTGACCTGCAGCCAGTGAATGTTTGTGCCTTTGTTTGTGAGATGTATAAATAGGGACAAGTTTTGGTCATTGCGTGCTGGCCTGGGGCATCTGCCCCGTCCCCTTTTTGTGCAGAGCTGGAAATAAATCCCAGAACTCCGAGGGGGGGTCGGGCTCTTCCACACCGGGGGGAAAATCCATTTGGGATAGCACTGCCAGGGATCCAGGGGCAGCCCCAGCTGCTCTGGGAATTCCATCCCAGACCTTCAGCACCATCCCAGGAACAATTCCTAATTCCCAATCTCCCATCCAGCCCTGCCCCTGGCAGTGGGAGCCATTCCCTGTGTCCTGTCCCTCCATCCCTTGTCCCCAGTCCCTCTCCAGCTCTCCTGGAGCCCCTTCAGGCCCTGCCAGGGGCTCTGAGCTCTCCCTGGAGCTGCTCCTCTCCAGGTGAGCCCCCCAGGTGTCCCAGCCTGGCTGCAGGGCACTCCTGGAGCGTGTCCAGGTCCCCCTGGATGCCACCCCATCCTTCAGGGGTGTCACTGCATCCTCAGCCTGGTGTCGCCTGCCCAGCAGGGCCATGATCCCCCCGTGTGTCCCCAATGTCACTGGTGGCAGTGCAGCCCCTGGGGACCCCCGTGGTCCCTGCTGTCCCCGAGCACCCAGAGCCACCGACCCTCTGATAGAACAGGGTTAAAAATGTTTCTAAAATCATGGGAATAGATTCAGGGGGGAAAGGAAAGGCTGGGCCTGGGTAGGCCTGGGAAAGGGAACCAGGTCTATGTAGGCCCTGGGAAGGAAAGTTGAGCTTTGTTTTACTAGGTCATGTGAACCTACACCTGAGTAATCATCACATAATAAATGTAATGGTTGTTTAGTAATGGAATTATTGTTTAATCATAGTAAGAATCATGACAAACTATGTAATCACAACAAGAATCATGAGAAGCAATGTTTGGGGGGCTCGATGATAATTACAGGATTCATGCTTGGGTAAAATCAATGTATGCAATAGAACAATATGAGTTCAGTGATTAACATATGGTTAAATAACGAAAGAGTATAAAACCATGGATATATATTTTATATATAAAAATATCCATCTCGGAGTCAGATTTGGGTCTGTGCCCCTGATTCCCAGAGCTCTGCAATAAAAGCACCTGCACAGAACCATCCTGTGATTGTGTGTTTCAATGCTAACACCTCTCCCAAATCCAGCTGCTGCTCAGGACGACAAATTCCCATTTTTCTGTGCCCTTGCCAGGATATTCCGTGGAAAAGCACCTGGGCTGTTGTCTTGTGAAGTGAGGTTCTCTCCCCTGGAGCTCAGAGCCCATAAATGTGGAGCCAGGGTTACCAAAGCACTCTGATCTCTGGGCTGTTACAAAGATGGGCATGGAATAGCCTGAAATTCCATTGGTCGGATACATTTCATGTAAAATTAAAATTGACACATTAATCAACTATGTTTTATCTGAAGTCTCAAAAAGCAAATAAATAAATTATAAATATTAAAATAAATAAATATTTAAATAAATAAATAAATATTAAAAATAAACTATTAATATCTCCATTTATTGTCTTTTCCTATAAATGAAAATACTTTTTAAGAAAACAAAGAAAAAGATATGAAATGACACATTTTCCACAAATACATTCTAGTTGATATAAATTGTGTGAGTGGAGAAAAGAAAGTCTAGTTCTGTTTGTTTTCTCTGGCATTTTAACCTGACAGAAACCCAGTGGAATAATCAGAAATTCCAGCCTTTAGAAAAAGCATGTTTGGGATTTTATCCTGTTTTGCTGAGTTTCAGAGCTTTTAAAAATTATTTTTCCTCTCTCACAAAACAAGGGAAAAAAGTGGGGGTTTGCCCCCCCATAAAATATTTGTTTTGAAGGAAATAATTTTGTTTAAATCCTGAATTTTTGTGTTATCAATAGGATTGCCCAATTTTATTTTAGATTCCTGCTCATATCAAATAAAATCCCACATGGAACAACAGGAGAAACACCTGGCTGGGAGGAGCGGGCACCACTCAGTGCCCTCAGTGCTGAAGCAGGGAATTCCACAAACAAACCCATTTTCCAACGGGAAATCCTTTTGCCTTTGGAGTTCTCCAGCAAACAGAATTTTGCTGTGGACATTCCCTCTGTATCACAGCCAGAAACAGGCCACGGAATTCCTGCTGAGAAGGAGGAATTCCCATTCCAGGGAACAGGCCATGGAATTTCTGCTGAGAAGGAGGAATTCCCATTCCAGGGAACAGGCTGGAATTGGTGCTGAGAAGGAGGAATTCCCATTCCAGGGAACAGGCCATGGAATTCCTGCTGAGAAGGAGGAATTCCCATTCCAGGGAACAGGCCATGGAATTCCTGCTGAGAAGGAGGAATTCCCATTCCAGGGAACAGGCTGGAATTGGTGCTGAGAAGGAGGAATTCCCATTCCAGGGAACAGGCCACGGAATTCCTGCTGAGAAGGAGGAATTCCCATTCCAGGGAACAGGCCATGGAATTCCTGCTGAGAAGGAGGAATTCCCATTCCAGGGAACAGGCTGGAATTGGTGCTGAGAAGGAGGAATTCCCATTCCAGGGAACAGGCCA
>VWZV01010981.1:33034-54253 GCA_013397155.1 Irena cyanogastra
CGGGCAGAGGCTCGGGCAGGCCCGGTCCCGGTCCCCTCGCCGCCCGGGCCGTGTCGCGACTGTCGCGGGTGGCGCCGGCTCGGGAGCGGGCACGGCCGGGCCGGGGACTGAGCTCAACAGGCTTTGGGGGTTTTCCTGTGTTTTCCTGTTTTCCCATCGTCTCTTTTCCCGCGTTTTCTCTTCCCCGTTTTATTTTCCCTCTTTTTCTTTTTTTTTTTTTATGTCTTTATTCCTTTTTCCTTCTGAATTTATCGTTTTTCCCCTTTTTCCTTCCTTTTCTTTTCTTCCATTTCCTTTCTTTCTTTTTAATTACTCTTTTCCTTTTTATTTTTCCTTTTTTCTTTTTCCTTTTTTTCTTCTTTCTGCTCTTTTTCTTTTTCCTTTTTTCTTTTCACTTATTTTCCCTTTCTTTTCCCTTTTTTTTCTTTCCCTCCCCCGTTTTTTTGTTCCCTTTTTCCTTCCCTTTTTTTTTTTTTAATTTCTTTTTCTTTCTTTCTGGCTGAAACCCTCTTTACCAGGCAGCCCCACTAATTCCGTCTACTTCTGCTCTCCTGGCTCCAAGATGACGGAAAGGAATCAGAATCCCAGCCTGGTTTGGGTTGGGAGTTGGATTTTAAGGCATTTGGACTGAGAGCAATGTCAGATTTTCAAGGCTCCCAGTGTGTCCTGCTTTGGGCTGGTCTCCAGGCCGAGTTTCCCAGGTGGATCTGCGTGGATCTCACATTCCCTCTGCCCTCCCAGCCAGAGCCATCTCTCCACAGGGAGAAAAGCAGGGAGATCTCCCCGGGGATCGTTCCACGGGGATCCCGTGGGGCTGATCAGGGAGAGCTGGCTCTGTGGGGACCTGAGCTGGCCCTGTGGGACAGGCTTGGTGGAACCCCAAACTGGAAACAGCCTGGCTTTAAAAACGGGGCCAAAAAGCAGAAATTGCATGACAAGAACATATTAAACAGAAACAGAATTTAAAGTTGGAATAAGTTATGAAAAACTAGAAATGGATCAATGCACCAGGAGCCTCAGCAGGAAACAGCTGAGATGGGATCACCAGGAAGGGAGGCAGGACATCAGGGTGGGAAGGGAATCCAAAAGTTGTAATGCAGTGAGAAAGGGAATAATAAATAAAAATCTGGGGAGGCTCTCTAAGTCCTTGAGATTGCCTCCCACTGGGAAAATGCCCTCTGCCTCTGCTGCTGGAGAACTCCTCCTTCACTGCAGGGAAAGGCAAAGTGCAGCAGCAAACTGGGAATGTGTGTGAGATGAGGGAAAAGGGAAAAATGACTCAATGCCTCACACCAGAAGGAATTTGGCTGATTAAAAACAAACTCCAGGTATTGTTCTGGGGGGGTTGTTCAGTGTCAGTGTCAGGAATTCAGCACGTGGAGGAGACAAACTCATCCCAGCAATGGACCCCCCCAGGACATCCCAACACCCCTGGGCAGAGCTCCAGGAGGGGTGAGTGGAGTGAGTGGCACTGGACAGCTGGGACAGGGTGCCAGTGTTCAGGAGGGACACAAAACCCACCTGCAAGGGTGTTCCCATCCCTGGGATCGTGGATCCAAGGCTTTTCCTGCTGTTCCCTGGATTTAATCCCTCGTTCACACAACTCCTTGGATCAGCCCCGTGCCAAGTCCTGCTGGGCTGGAGGCTGAGGGATGCCTTTTCCCAGGGGATTTCATGGGGCTGGGGCACAGAGAGGTGAGATCCAGAATTCCTGTTCTCCCAGCATGAGGGGGAAAAACCCCAAAACCTTGGGCTTCTGGCCTGGAGCCTGCAGCCCGTTGCTAACCTGGTGTTCTTCCCCGTGGATGTGGCATCCTCGGCAGGCACAGGCAGGAAAACCCCAGCTCAGAGAGTGTGGGTGCTGTGCCTGGCACGGAGATGGAAATGTTGCTGTTGGCTCTTGCAGAAGCGGGTGTGCAGGCTGCTGGATGCCATCCCACGCGAGGCTGGTGCCCAGCTCCTGGGCTGTGCCATGGACCCGGATGCCAGGCAGAAATTCCCCCCTGACTCTGCTCCCTGGGCTGCAAAGGCAAAGCAGAATTCCACGGTGAGTCCTCGCTGCCCGTGGGTTTGCTGCAAAATCACTTCCCAAACACTTCTTATAATAAAGCTGCAAATAATTGCCTTTTCTTTTGATGAGTTTGTGTCTGGTTTTGTTCCTCAGATTTTGGAAAATCATGGGAGCAAAGGCACTTCCCAGCCCTGCCCGAGATGTGTTGCTGGAGAATCTGTAAGTGTGGGAATCTGCTTTTTGGGACAAAAAGGACTGGGACTTGTCCCCCAGTGTTAGATCCATAAAACATGAAGTTAATTACCTCCACAATTGCATTGCTCAGGAATAAAGCGTGGAAATTAAAAATAAAGGGGATGGATTTAGCATTTCAGCAGAGCACAAATTAATGTTTCCAGCAAAAGCTGGAAAATCTGGAGATTCTCAACACGTTTTTCAAATTCTCTCTAAAAAGCAGAATTTGGGAAGTAACTGAAAGAAACAGTAACATAACACTTTCTCTACCCAATTTTCCTTGTCCTTGATTTAGTGGATCATAACAAAATATTCAGGAATCTCATTCTATCTCCTATTTTTTTCTATAAATGGATATTTCCTTTCTAAGGAGTAGATAAAATATTGAAAATATTGCTCCTTCCAGAGCCAAAATGAGGAGAGGTGTGAGGAAATGCTGGTTGTTCACAGCAAAATCTCTGATTTATGGAATGAAAGGCAAAGTTTCCATCAAGGTTTCCATCAGGAGCTGGGACTGAGCAGACATTGATTGTGGTAATTTATTTCCACTCATCCTTGGAGGAAAAAAAAAAAGGGAATATTTGTGGTGGTACACAGTGATTTCAAATAAAATCTGAAAATGAAGACTGAGGAAAAGCCTTTTTGCCAAGCTCCTTTGTAGTGACATGAAATTTTCTCATTCCAGGGCCACTTCAGTCACATCCTGGGCTTCTAGAAACGGAGAGGGGCCAGAGGAGCAGCTCTGCTCAGAATTTGTCTAAAAAGGACAAGAAAAGGCAGATTTCAGCTTTAACTCAATTTGTTTTAAAAGGAGAAGAAAAGGCTGATTTCATGTTTAGCTCAGAATTTGTTTAAAAAAGGCCAGGAAAAGGCAGATTTCATTTTTAGCTCAGAATTTGTCTAAAAGGTACAAAGAAAGGCTGATTTTATTTTTAGCTCAGAATTCATTTTAAAAGGACAAGAAAAGACAGATTTTATATTTAAGTAGTTCAGAATTTGTCTAAAAGGTACAAGGAAAGGCTGATTTCATGTTTAGCTCAGAATTTGTCTCAAAAGGACAAGAAAACACATTTTATGTTTAGGTAGTTCAGAATTTGTCTAAAAAGGACAAGAAAAGGCAGATTTCATGTTTANAGGAAAAGGCAGATTTCATGTTTAGCTCAGAATTTGTTTAAAAAAGGACAGGGAAAGGCAGATTTCATGTTTAGCTAGCTCAGAATTTGTCTCAAAAGGACAGGAAAAGGCAGATTTCATGTTTAGCTCAGAATTTGTTTAAAAAAGGACAGGGAAAGGCAGATTTCATGTTTAGCTAGCTCAGAATTTGTCTCAAAAGGACAGGAAAAGGCAGATTTCATGTTTAGCTCAGAATTTGTTTAAAAAAGGACAGGGAAAGGCAGATTTCATGTTTAGCTAGCTCAGAATTTGTCTCAAAAGGACAGGAAAAGGCAGATTTCATGTTTAGCTCAGAATTTGTTTAAAAAAGGACAGGGAAAGGCAGATTTCATGTTTAGCTAGCTCAGAATTTGTCTCAAAAGGACAGGAAAAGGCAGATTTCATGTTTAGCTCAGAATTTGTTTAAAAAAGGACAGGGAAAGGCAGATTTCATGTTTAGCTAGCTCAGAATTTGTCTCAAAAGGACAGGAAAAGGCAGATTTCATGTTTTAGACTGGTTAGGTTGAGCTGGCCTTGGGCCCAGGCTTCACCTGGGTCTGGGCCAGGGCTTGTGTTGGCTCCAAGGGTTTTCCCAGCAGTCCTGGCTCCCTTGGAAAATCCTCCTGGTTCAGGGCCACAGGCAGGAATGGGAGGACACAAATTGTAGTTTTTAAGTGGCTTTGCAGCTGTGAAGTCCAGGAAAAATCCCATTGAAGCTTACATTTAATTCCCCCAAAAAATCTGTTTTAAAAGGCTTGACCTCATCACCCAGCAGGCTTTTATTGGCACAAATCTAATGACAGGTTAATTAACCTCTGAAAGGTTAATTTTGGGGGCTATCAGGCTGCAGAATCCTCAGGCAAAGGTTTTCTGCAGTCCTTGAATCCTTCCCATGTTGTGTGTGGAGTTGGAGTCAGCACTGAGTTGAGATAGTCTCATTAAATAAATTAATATCACATAAATATTGAGTCTAATTAAGTAATACATGAGGAAATAAATCTAAAACCAGACCTGCACTTAGTTGGCATTCAGATATTTGTTAAAAAATTAAGTTTCCTCCAAGCCAATAAAAATTTTAGTTAAATTAAGAATAAATACTTTCAAGTTAGTATTTACATACTTGATACCAAGCTCTGGGGGGTCAGAATTTGTGGGGAATTCATTTTTACATCCCCAACCCCTGTCTTTTAAAAATCCTGGTAATCAAAGTAGTATTTAAAAAAAAATAAGATGGATAAACAGCAGTTTCTGTGCTGCAAAAGCTGAAATACCTGATTAAATGTAAAGGGCTAAAAGGGTTTTGTTCCTGCAGAATCACCCAAAACCTCAAGTGTGACAAGTAATGATTAGGACTGGTCAAAATTTGGTCAAATAGAGTCAAAATTTCAGGTGTTCAAAGGGGGGAATACCAAAACTGGACTCAGAGTCTGTGATGGAAGAGTTTTCTGCCAGAATACATCAGGCAAGAGCATGGGATCAAGTTTAAGGCACAGGGAATCCATGGTTATCAGACCAAGGAAGTGATTTTTCCTTAAATATCTCCAAATTTATCGTGGTAAAGAGTTCACAGATACCTGTGTCAACATTTCCTGTTTGCTTTAAACTTGGGTCTGGGCTGCACTGGGGTAAAACCAAGAACCAGCTGGTTCCTTTCTGCTTTTCCTTCTGCTCCTGCTGGGGTTTGTGCCACATTCTTCTAAATCCTCCTGCTTTTCCAGCAGCCACTGCATTTGTTTTAAATGTGGTGGTGAGTCCCAGGGCTGGCCCCAGCTGGTGGCTGCAGCAGGATTTTAATGGGATTTTTGGGAACTTATTTTTTTTTAACCAAAATCTGAGTGCCAGTTAAGAGCAGGTCTGCTTTTAGATTTATTTCCTCACGTATTGCTTAATTGAACTCGGTGTTCATGTGACACTCACTTGTGTAATGAGAATTTCCATTGTCACTGGGCACTGAGCTTTCACTGCCCTGCATTCAGGGCATTCCTGAGCTCCAGGAATGTGTTCCTGAGCCAACCAGGAACACTTGATCCTGGTTTTGGCTCTGGGAGCTGCTCTGGGGTGAGCAGGGACATCCTGCATCCTGTCCCAAATGCCACCTGCAGCTTGGGCTGGCACTGGGAATTCCTCCAGGTGTTCCCCACACAGCCCCTGAGGGGAGTGATCCCAAACTCTGTGGTGGCATTCTCCAGGAGCACAGCAGAGCAAGTCAGTGCTGAGATTTAATAAATAAATAAAATATATTCTCCTCCTAAAGCCACCTGTGTTGGGAATGAGCCCCAGGAGGGGAGCAGGCAGCGGGAAGGGAGCTGCCCTCATTTCCAGCTATCCCAGTCCCTGCTTCCCTGCAGAATTCCAGCCTGCTTTGGGCTGAAAGGACCTTAAAGCCCATCCAGCCTGGCCATGGGCACTGCCAGGGGCCCAGGGCAGCCCCAGCTGCTGTGTGCCAGGGCCTGCCCAGCCCGGATCTGGAGAAATTCACATTTCAGTGCCATTCTGGGGGAATTGTCCCCAGGTGGAACCCCTGGAGCTGCTCCCTGGGGTTCACACCCAGGTGTTCCCTGGCAGAGCAGCTGCTCCCTGACTCCTCCTAAACTCCTCTCTGAATAAATCCACATTCACTCCTCTTTATCCCTCTTTATCCCTGATTTTTTCCCCAAATTGGAAGGCAGAAGCTCCTGGATCAATTCCAAAGTGAACTTTTCCTCTCGGGTGTGATTCCTTGCTCCCTGTTTTCCAACAGGGCAAGGAGAGTGTTTTTTTTATATCAGTCAGGCTGGAATCAAACTGCAGTTTAATTGTCTGCTCCACAGAAGGCTTTTAATGGTGATATTTTTTTAAATAGATGTGTTTGTAATTTATTTTGGGGTTTTCCAGGATCATAAAGCTGGCACAGGCTGGGGCAGTGAATATTCCTTTAAAGCAGATTTGTGTCAAATCTGCAGTGGAACCACAGAGTTATTTTTGTATGCCTTGTAGAACTCCGAAATTTTGTTTTCTTGATGAAAAAATATATAAACTTTCTATTTCCTACTGCTGTGGTTTGTACACAGAATAACCAGAGTGATGCTTTATTTACCTGTATATAGGGAGAAAGGCCCCTGGCCTGTTTTTAATTCAGTTTTAAAGAATCTAATTCTTATTTTTAACTTTGTATTTTGTAAATTGTTCCTTACAAAAGCAGAAGCATTAAACACCACTTTGGCTGCAGCATGGGATTGTCTGGTTGTGTTATTCCATGAATGATTTCTGAGAATAAAGGTAAATAAAACCTCTGATGAGGACAATAAATATATTATTTATGTCATGTAAAATCTTTGTAGTAGGTTTAGGTGCTCATTTTATTAATTTGATGGTAATTACTTGGCATCTTGACTGCAAAAAGAAGATGGAAAATCAAAATGTTGGGATAGGTGACGTTTAAAGGCAACCTGGATCTGACAGGCTAAGACTTATGTGTTGAAATGAATATAGTTAATATATTTAAATTCATTTTTGTTTATTTAAAACATTATAATTTATTGAATAGATTTAAAATCCATGGTGTTTATGTCTAAATTAGTTGCTTCAAACCTCAGCAGCTCTCCTGGGAGCGTGGTGTGATACCCTGTGTTAGCAGATTCCCAGTCACACATAAATAACCCTGCCTTTGCCTCGATTAGTGCAGATAATTATCAAATTAACACTCCCACTGGCACTTCCCCCCATCCAGGTTCCACCCAGGGTCCCTGTGTGTCCACGCAGAGCTGCCCTCGGTGCTCTGGGCAGGAGCAGGGCTGGAGCTTTGGGCACAGGGGCTTTTCCTGGGATTTCAGCTGCACAGGCAGAGCTGGGGGCCAGCAGCCACTGCTCCTTCTCTGCCACTTTTCCCAGAGGTGACAAGTGCCTTGGCCAGGGGGCCAGCAGCCACTGCTCCTTCTCTGCCCCTTTTCCCAGAGGTGACAAGTGCCTTGGCCAGGGGGCCAGCAGCCACTGCTCCTTCTCTGCCACTTTCCCAGAGGTGACAAGGGCCTTGGCCAGGGGGCCAGCAGCCACTGCTCCTTCTCTGCCCATTCCCCACTGGTGACAAGTGCCTTGGCCAGGGGGCCAGCAGCCACTGCTCCTTCTCTGCCCATTCCCCCCTGGTGACAAGTGCCTTGGCCAGGGGGCCAGCAGCCACTGCTCCTTCTCTGCCCATTCCCCCCTGGTGACAAGTGCCTTGGCCAGGGGGCCAGCAGCCACTGCTCCTTCTCTGCCCATTCCCCCCTGGTGACAAGTGCCTTGGCCAGGGGGCCAGCAGCCACTGCTCCTTCTCTGCCCATTCCCCCCTGGTGACAAGTGCCTTGGCCAGGGGGCCAGCAGCCACTGCTCCTTCTCTGCCCATTCCCCCCTGGTGACAAGTGCCTTGGCCAGGGGGCCAGCAGCTCCCTCGCCCTGGGGACAGCAGGACTCAGCCATTCCTCTCCCTTCCTGAGTTGTTCCCAACTCTTCTTGAGGAAGCAAAAAAAGCAGTGCCACAATGTTTAAAAACACAGAAAAATAAAAAATCCCAGAGTGACAGAATTGTTCAGGCTGGAAAAGGCTCTGAGCCCATCGAGTCCCCACCATTCCCAGGCCACCTCTGCCCGTGTCCCCAGTGCCACATCCACAGGGCTGTGAAACCCCTCCAGGGATGGGGACTCCAGCCCTGCCAGGCCTGGCCAGCCCTTTCCAGGAAGGAATTTTCCCAATATCCAACCTGAGCCTCCCCTGGCCCAGCCTGAGGCTGTTTCATGTCACAGAACCCCAGAATGGTTTGGGTTGGGAAGGGACCCCAAATCCCACCCAGTGCCACCCTGCCATGGCAGGGACACCTTCCCCTGTCCCAGCTGCTCCCAGCCCCAGTGTCCAGCCTGGCCTTGGGCACTGCCAGGGATCCAGGGGCAGCCCCAGCTGCTCTGGGCACCTGTGCCAGGGCCTGCCCACCCTGCCAGGGAACAATTCCTAATTCCCAATATCCCATCCATCCCTGCCCCTGGCAGTGGGAGCCATTCCCTGTGCCCTGTCCCTCCATTCCTTGTCCCCAGCCCTGTCCAGCCTCCTCTGAAGCCTGGAGCAGGCTGTGCTTGGCTCTGATGTCCCAAACTCTGCTCCTGACCCTGCCAAGCCCAGCTCCAGAGCAGCTCCTGCCCTGGTTCTCCATCCCACGGGATGTGGGATCAGCACATCCTCCATCCCCGGGGCTCTTCCTTCCCCTCAGGGTGGGCAGGACCAGCTCCCAGGGCCTCCCAGGGGTGCTGCTGCCTCTGTGGTGAGGGATATTTTGGTGTGATTATGGTGTTGTTACTGCAACAATCCCGAAATCGCCGCGTGATATTTGCTTGCAACACAGGGTGTCATTCATGAGTTATACATAAATGGCAGCTTTACATATTTAAAAGGAACATGGACTGCTTCATATCTGAAGTATGGTTCCCAGGGGAGAACACCACCATTTGATCTATTTTTGATTAAAATGTAAAAATTAAAAATTAAATCAAATGGTAGTCAAATTCCTTGGGGAAAACATACTTCAGTTATGAAGTATTCCCCGTAGTAACCTTGAGAATCTTACAGCTGTATTGTCTCATCCGTAGGTGGTCTTTTTATGTCTCACATAATTAAAATGAATTGCTGGTAGAGAACCCCTACTACTGCGTACAGATTTATGAACCTGGAGGCACCTCCACTCCCAGACAAACAGGGACAGCCACGGCTCCCGTGCAGCTGTGCCGGGCCAGGCAGGCTCTGGAACGCGGGATGTGCGGGGTTGGTGGGAGCGATCCCTTCCCTGCCTGCAGAGGCGAGCAGGGAGCGGGCTGGGCAGCCAGGCTGCAGCCCCAGGCAAGAGCGGGGTCTGGGGGAAGGAGTGGACAGGGTCCCTGGCATGGGACAGGACCTGCCAGACCCCTGAGCCCACCCTGTCACTGTCCCATCCCCACCTTGTCCCCAGGCCAGAGCTCTCAGTGCCACCTCCAGGAATTCCTGGGACACCGGCAAGGATGGGCACTCCAACCTCCCTGGGCAGTGCCAGTGCCTGAGCCCCCTTTCCATGGGGAAATTCCTGCTGGAACCACCCTGAGCCCCCTTTCCATGGGGAAATTCCTGCTNCCTGGAGCAGAGCCCGACCCCCCGGCTGTCCCCTCCTGGCAGGAGCTGTGCAGAGCCACAAGGGCCCCCTGAGCCTCCTTTGCTCCCGGCAGAGCCTTCCCAGCTCCCTCAGGGATTCTCCATTCCCTTCCCAGCTCCCTCAGGGATTCTCCATTCCCTTCCCAGCTCCCTCAGGGATTCTCCAGCCCCTTCCAGCTCCGTTCCCTGCCCTGGCCATGGTCCAGCCCCTCCTGGGCTCTCCTGCAGTGAGGACCCAGAGCTGGACTGAGCCCTCGAGGTCCCTGTGGTGGCACAGGGGGACAATCCCTGCCCTGGTCCCGCTGCCACAGGACTCAGCCTTTCAAATATCCAAGGAACCCTTGCTGTACTAAGCAATGGCTAAATGTCACCAGAACATGATTGTGAAATTGGATTTCCTAGGAAAATGTGCTCTACACAATCTAATGCAACTTATTTCTAGCAAGCTGCTTTATCAGGCTGCCTTGGAATATGGGAATGTATATTTGATAAGATTAGAGAATCGTGGGGATCAGGAAAAATAAGGCTCTAGACTTTGCATTCCCATTTTCACCCAGCTGAAGGACAAACATGTCATTTATTTTGTGTTTGGCTGTGATTCTCATGGTCCTGTTAATGTACCCACAGCAGTGGCTTGTGACTGTGCATCCTGCTCAAGCTGTGACTAAAACTTCCCTAACAACATTTCCGTAAAATAGAAGGGTATGGAAGCGAAATGCTTGGATTTATAGAGAAAACAAAACAATTCCAACAATAAAAGTATCAAGTCAAAGAGTTCCACGGTGCCTTGCAGAAACATTTTGTAATAAGCAGCAGGAGTGTTCAAATTTCAGTGTAATACTTGAAAGAAAATGTCTCTGATCTTTGAGTTTCTTTGGAGAGGGGAGTTTTTAATGTATAATCAGATTAAAATCCTCCTGTAATTGCACAGTGAGAGGCCTGTGAAGTTTGGGGAAGGCTGCAGATGGAACATGGAGCTACAGCAGCACCAAGGTTTCTCCTCATCTCTGGAGGATCCCAGCGCTGTGCCATCAGCCTCAGGTGTCCCCACCAGCAGATCCCACCTGGAATGTCTCTCCAGCAGCTGTGCTGTCACCTCGTGCTGGCCATGATGGCTCAGAGCAGGCACCGTGGTCACTGATTAATGAAATTCTGTCAGCATTAGAACACCCAGTTCCTGTTGTACTTCCTTCCCCTTCCCACTTGCTCCCAGTCCAGCCGTGCTCCAGTTCCACCCTTCTCCTTGGGAAGCTTTTCCCCCTCACACCATTAATGTTTTCCTCTTAATTACATGGAATCCCAAATTGGTTTGGGTGGGAAGGGACCTCAAATCCCACCCAGAGCCACCCCTGCCATGGCAGGGACACCTTCCCCTGCCCCAGGTGCTCCAACCTGGCCTTGGACACTTCCAGGGATCCAGGAGCAGCCACAGCTTGAATCCTAATTTATTAATTAGGCCTTAATTAACAAGGAGGTGTCAACACACCTCTCCTTTTGCCAGTGGTGCCCTAAGCCAGGCTTGTCCATGCCCTGGGAATAACAAGAGGTCACTGGAATGTGAACATTCCATTACAACTCCTCAGCAGGGCAGAGCACAGCTAAAATCACACAGTTAAAATCCTCCCCAAACCCTCCCTCTGCTCATGAGCACCTTCCTGAGCCTTCATCCTCACCACCCTCATCTCCACAGGCACGGGGAGAGGGGCAGGAATCCATCTCCAATCCCTCAGCACTCCCTGCACCAACAGGGTGCTGCTTTGTTTGAGTCCTGAACAGAAAAAAGCCTTTAAATAAAAGTTAAGTTCTCTGAACTCAACACCTCCCAGCAAGGGCCACATGCTTCAGTCCCTGACTCAGTAGCTCAGCAAGGAAGGAGCCTGGGAAGCTTTTAAAATGTGCATTTCTGAGCAAAGCTGAGAGGGAAAGAATTCTGAGTAGTTTTTTACAGAGTTTGTAAGGAAAGGGAAATAGCTGGTGGGAGTTACTTGGTGAGGGAAAGCTATTTCACTGAAGATTGGGTAATTTAGGGTAGCTAGTAAATAACATTCTGAGTTTTCTGTCTGAATTTATGGCCAGGCTTACATCACTTGTGCTGAGCGTCCTGTTGAAGTCGTTCCAGTTCTGGTAAAAGCTGAGTCACAAAATCCTGCCCTGTTCAAACTTTGCTGTCTCAGTCCCTGTGTGCAGCAAATCAGACTGGGACAGTTACTTTAGGGAAGGGGAGAGAAGATTTTCTGTCATTTCTTGGCCCCAGTGTTGCTCTCTGTGCTGAGAGCAGTGGGGTGGGTTGGGTTCAGTGCCAGCTCTCACAGCAGGGAATTTGGGGGTCTTACTGTTCTTCTTGGGATGTGGGAATGCTCCTGGAGCAGCCTTTGGGTTAAGGACCTGATTTCCTTGGGGGGATCCTCCTGAGCCCTTGGTGCCCACTGAGAGCACACTTGGAATAAAATCCTGGAATGGTTTGGGTGGGAAGGGACCTCAAATCCCACCCAGTGCCACCCTGCCATGGCAGGGACACCTTCCCCTGTCCCACTGCTCCAAGCCCAATGTCCAGCCTGGCCTTGGGCACTGCAGGGATCCAGGGGCAGCCCAGTTTGTCTATGGAAACTTCCTCCTTGGTGTGAGGGGTGGGAAATTGCTGCACCCAGAAATGGGCAGTGGGTTTGAATAAAGCTCTGCTGGGTGAGAGGCTTGCTTGAAAGGAGCAGAGCAATGTGTTCATACAGTGGCAATCGTTCAGGGCACGGCCACAAATACAGTACCAGAGTGGAAAGGAATCCATATTTCCATGGGTTTATGCTGAAAATAGAAAATGTCTGGTTTTACCATCACTACATCTTCAGCAATTCAGGTGTAGCAAAGTCTGAGCCTGAAGGGAAAGCCAGACAGCAGAAGTTCTGTGGAATTTGTGGCCTTCAGCTGAAGGAGGGCAGGTTTAGATGGGATATTGGGAATTAGGAATTGTTCCTGGCAGGGTGGGCAGCCCTGGCACAGGTGCCCAGAGCAGCTGGGGCTGCCCCTGGATCCCTGGCAGTGCCCAAGGCCAGGCTGGACACTGGGGCTGGGAGCAGCTGGGACAGGGGAAGGTGTCCCTGCCATGGCAGGGGTGGAAAAAGATGAGCTTTGAGGCCCCTTGCAGCCCAAACCAGTCTGGAATTGTAGGAATTTCAGACCAGCTGGGCCCAAGAAGAGGATCCCTGTGGAGCTCCCCTCACCATGCGGTTGGGACTGACTCAAACACAAAACTTGGTTTCCTTCTAGAATAACAGGGGCAGGTAAAGGGAGCTCCGTGGCTTTTCAGGTTTTGAGGAGCAGATGATCCAACAGCAGGATGAATAAATAATGAAGGAAAGTGAGATTATAAATTGTACTTCCTCATTTGAAAGGCCTTGTCTCCTGATTCATCATTATAAATGCGTTACAAACTTCGGGTCATTTACAAAATAATAGAACGCTTTAAGATTACCCTTAGCTTTATGTAAATGTAATTTTAATATTCTATCTTCATTAATTATCTAATCTTGGGAGCAAATAAACTCCTGACACAATTCTGTAGCTATTTTGCCAGCAGGATTTCCTTTGAAGTCGGCGGCAGTTGTAAGAGGAAGTGGATGACAGGACTGAGCCTCACCAGCACTTTTAGAAGAAAAGGAACTTAAACAGTAGCTGAAAATCCAGACTTCCTATGGGCACAGAGCTATTCCTGCACTGCCACACATTCATTAGTGCCAGAAAAGTGGCATTTTATTCCCGCTGCTCCTGTTCCAGAAGCGTGGAAGGGGTTTGCTCCCACCTCCTCCCAGTCCTGCTCTCCTCCCTTGGCTCTCAGCGTAGAGCCTGGCCCTGCATGAAGACCCAGTGGGGTTCAGGGAGCTGCAGCTGGACCTGCTGTACCTCCATAGCTCGATTTTCTCTCTAAAGCAGCTTTATACCTCGTCATTTTGGCAGGTGGGGCTGGGTAAGCTCTGCGGAGCAGCGTGAGCGTCACCACAGACGTCACAGAATCCCAGAACGGTTCGACTGGAAAAGGACCTCAAACCCATCCAGTGCCACCCCTGCATGGGCAGGGCCACCTCCCACTGTCCCAGGCTGCTCCAAGCCCCTCCATGCAGGCACTGGGGCCAGGCTGGACCCAGACAGTCTGTGCAGGCTCCACTCGTCCCCTCCTCAGTGTCCCATCCCTATGGTAACGCAGCCTGCACATTTCCCACCTCAGCTTGAATTTCACCCAGCTCGACGCATATAAATGCTCATATTAAAAGGAATTCATTAATAACTTATTTTTAGTTTCTTGCGAGCAGAAAGAGCAAGATCAGTGCATGGGACAGAAAAGTGCTGGGTTCAGGATCCCCACCCAGCCCAGGCAGCAGCGGGGCTGTTTCTGCTCCCCTCAGAGCTCCTCAGCTGAGACAACAAAATCCAAGCGTGAGCTCTGGTTCTTGATTCCACAGCCCCAGAGCTGCTCATTCCACCCTCAGCTGCTCTGTACAAGAGAGGGATGGATATTCCAGGCATTGCTGTCATTAATAACCCCATCCATGCCTGTTGAGTATTTTAGCAATTTCTTCTCCTAAAAAGACTAGTGAGTATGAATACAAGCATGGCCTTGTTTTGATTGTCTGTTTTCCTGGTGAATCGCCTGGATTCCTTGACTTTGTGTAAAATATAAATAATGTTCGCTGTGCTTTCCCAATGCCTGGCGCTCACCCCGGGACTGTAACTCATAACACAACACTCTGACAAATTCAGCTGCAAACTGTTCAAAGTTCGCACATTAAACCTCGTTTGCATACAAAAAACACATCAGAAGAGCATTAAGGACCGGATTCTGTTCTTCCGAAGATCTGCGGGCACCACTCGCTGATCTCCGCTGCTGTCCCTGCGGCCAGGGCAGCGGGCAGGACCCCGGCTCTGCCCATCGCTCCCTGTGCCCGGGGCTGGGCAGCGGCTCCTGCCGCGCCCAGATCCCCACTGACCGCTCCTGTACTCCGTGAGTGACCGCAGAGCTGGCCCAGGGCTGGGTGAGATGGCCACCGCAGGACCGCCGGAGTGGCCAGGAGCAGTGGCCAGGGGTCACTCCGCCCTGAGCCCACAGGGCTCCTGCTCCCCGGGCCGGAGGGTGGATCCCGGGGGATGGAGCGCATTCCCGGGCTGGTCCCGGGCTGGTCCCGGGCTGGTCCCGGGCTGGGCTCGCAGGCAGTAACTCATCGCTGCCACCACAGGAAGGAGCTCCAGCACTGCTCGTGGAGCATCGCTCGGCGCCTGGGCTCGCATCTGCCCGCACTGCTCCGTTTGCTCCGTCCCCTCTGATGCCTCCAGTTTGATCTCTGCTGTTTGCAGATTCTGCAGTGCCTCGGTGTCACTCTGAGCCCCACACAGTGCCAGCAGCTCTCCTCACAGCTCCCTCACACACAGCAATCCTTTCCCAGCCCAGAGCCAAGGGCACGCTGCAGCTCCAGCCCAAACAGTGCAAACAGCAGCGATGGGGAGAGCAGCCTGGGAGGGTGGCACTGCATCCCCTGGAGCTGGAATTGCACAATTCACCCAAGGGGGAAATGGCCCAGAACTGATCAAAGTGTGAAACTCCTGAGCCGGGCTCCATCTGGGCTGGAGCCAGGGCCGGGCTCTGGCACTGCCCAGGGTGAATCCTGGAAGGGCTGGGAATAAATCCCTGCTTTATTCTGGAACCCTGCCTGGCTCTGGCACTGCCCAGGGTGAATCCTTGAAGGGCTGGGAATAAATCCCTGCTTTATTCTGTAACCCTGCCTGGCTCTGGCACTGCCCAGGGTGAATCCTTGAAGGGCTGGGAATAAATCCCTGCTTTATTCTGGAACCCTGCCTGGCTCTGGCACTGCCCAGGGTGAATCCTTGAAGGGCTGGGAATAAATCCCTGCTTTATTCTGGAACTCTGCCCGGCCTCTGCTCCAGGGAGCCTCTCAGGCATCCCCTTCTCCCGAGCATCCCCTCCCCACAGCACTGAGGTTCTGCAGGGAGCTGGGCTCCCTCCTGTCCCCAGGGTGAGGGGATGGACAGCATGCCCTCCTGTCCCCACAGTCAGGGGATGGACAGCATGCCCTCCTGTCCCCAGGGTGAGGGGATGGGCAGCATGCCCTCCTGTCCCCACAGTCAGGGGATGGGCAGCATGCAGCTCAGGGCTGCAGGACCCTGCCTGCTCCAAACCTCGCTCCCAGGCTGCCTGCGAGTGCCCCAGCGTGTCTCACTCAGGGTTTGCCATTCTGAGCCAGTGGAAGAAGACATAATGTTCTGTTTTATCTGCAGGGAGAGCTCCCAGAGTAACCTTTGCAGCCGCAAAAGATCTGCTCGGATATTGATCGACCCTTCAGGAAGCCAGGGGTGCTCCTGACACGGCTCCATCCTCACCTGGGGTGGTGCCACGAGCAGGAACTCGGACTCACGCAATCCCCAGGCTGGGAGAGACCTCCAGGATCATCGAGTCTCACCCAGCACCAACACCTCAGCTAAACCCTGGCACCCAGTGCCGCATCCAGGGATGGTGACCCCACCCCTCCCCGGGCAGGCCATTCCAGAATTCCCTAAATTCACAGGAGCGGGAGCAGAGGTCCTGCCTGGGCTGCAGTCAGCTCCAGGAGCTCACGGGGCCCATGTGGCCTCAGCAGTAACTCAGCTCCTCCTCTCCAGTGGGAATATCCACAGGCAAACCATCCCTGGAGCCCAGCCCGGGGGACACAGCCCCCAGACCCACCCCAGCCCATCCTGGCTCCAGCCTGGCCAGAAGGACTTCTCACGGGATGGGGATAAATTAAATTAAATTAAACTAACCCTAAATTAACTCTTTGTGGGTGCTCCAAGGGGTCCCCCTGTGCTTCCCCTCCCTGCTGCTCATGGTTCCACTGAATCCCAGAATCCCAGACTGGTTTGGCTGGGAAGGGACCTTAAATGCCACCCCTGCCATGGCAGGGACACCTCCCACTGTCCCAGGCTGCTCCAAGCCCTGTCCAAGCTGGATTTGGACACCTGTCCCTGCCCAAAGATGTGAGAGGATGAGATCTGCTAATTTTACAAAGCAGAAGGTCAGGGGGAGGTCCTGAGGGGTTCTTGGGGCTGCCAGGTGGCTCAGGGACCCCCACCCCTTCCCAAATCCCCCACCCTGGGCTCACCTGGGTGCTCCCAAAGGCTGCTCCAGCCTCCTGCCCTGCTGTCAAATATATTTAAGCATCTTTTCTCACGTCTGTGTTGAAGAAAAAGTATTATCTCCAGGAAAAAGTGTCCCTTGGCTGCCTTCCAGTCACCTCCTGCCTGATACCAGGAATTACAAAACACAGGCAACAGAAAAAGAATAAAATACAGCAGATAAGTGGGCTTTGTATAAAAATTAAATTAAATTAATGTATATGCACAAAACACACAAGTGGAAACCATGTGGTCTTTGGCCCTAATGTGTTACAAAGAGAATTTTGGTTCCAGGACACCCCTAAAGGGGACAGACCTTTATTTAGGCAACTCAAAAAGCCCAAATGCATAGCAAATCTAAAAATCAATTACTTAAACCAACATTTGTCACTTTTTTTCCAATTTAAATCATGATTAAAAGCAGTTCCTTGGCTGATTCCAATCAAACCACACAGTCTCTCTCTGCTGATCTCAAGCTGTTAAATAAGAAACAGAAAATCATCAATAACCCGTCTGTGTCACAGATGAGGAGCAGCCTGGTGCTCCCTGGCTCTCACATGGCAATCCCGGGATCTTTGAGGGGTGCCAGAGCCAGAGGAACCCTCAAGAAGGAGTTTGTCCCCTGGGGAGTGTGACAGGAGCCAGAAGTGAGGGCTCACCCAGCAGGGTGGTGAGCAGGTATTTACACTCCCTAAAAAAAGCCTAACTCACCCTTAAGAGGCACAGACAGCAATTCTGTTCCACAAAATCTCGTTTTCCTGAGGGTGCCATCCCTGCTTTGGGAAAATCCACACAGGAACGAGGGACGGGGATGGGGACAATGCACCTGCAGATGGACACCAGCAGGTCAGGAAATCATTTCGGGAAAAACCCTCTAAGATCATGGAGTCAAACCATCGCCAGCAGTGCCAGGGTGATGAAAGGAGCAGGGAAAACTTGTCAGGGAGAGGAGGAAGAGCAGGGGAGCCCAGGGAGGGTGGGTGGGCGCCAGGGCTCGCTCGGAGCCGCTTCCCAGGGCTGGAAATTCCCTCCCGGCTGCAGCTCCCCGCTTGTCTAATTGTCCTTGATGTATTTTCTGTCCCCCAGGAACGCCAGCCAGACCTCGCAGCTCCAGATGTCTGAATATTATGCAGGAAGCTGGTAAACAAATTCCTCCTATTTTTCCTGCTAGCAATTAGGAACGTAGGAAGAACACATTGCTGAGCAGGCGAGGGATCCACCGCAGATATTTCATATGCATTTATAGCCACTTAACGCCTCTGGAAGGGTGATAAACACCGACTATTGTAAATCTGTTTGATCACCCCTTGTTGCTACAAAATCCGGAAAAAGTCAAAATAAGGAGAAAAAAAAACCAAACCAAATGTTTAAATAAGAGTTAAAATAGGGACAAATCAGTGATTACAACTCCTTCCATATCAACTATCAAGCACTCGGGTGACACAGCAGCTCTGCCACTTGCCCCCTAGCAGCTTTTTTAGGTGATTTCAACTTTTTACCCCAATTTTAGCTGGGGAGCAGGTCCCTGCCTGGCTCCTGTGCCTCCCCTCTCCATTAATTTCTCTGCCTGCTCCAGCAATCCTGCCCTAGCAGGGATGGCTTAGGTGGCTTCAGGAGCCTTTGCCAGCATTAATTGTTATGATTTTAGAGCCCCACGGGGTGCAGACTTTGAAAAGGAGAACTTGTTCAGAAGATTGGGAGGGAAATGAAAAAATCCAGCACCGTGGCCATGCAAAACCAGCCCAGGGACAGAGCTGGGAAAGTGGAAAGGGAACTACAGGGTGAATGCAGGGATGGTGCTCCTGGAAAGCACAAGCCATGCAGCCACATGCTGGAATTCGACAAGTTGCAAGAATTTGGGAGCAGTTAAGTACATTTGGTGGTGAAAAGGAGCTTTACCCAGCCCAGCTGCTCTGAAGTTATCAGTGCCCTGGTGTTTTCTGGGAGAATTAAGTTTGTCTCTGTTTCAAAGCAAGCACTGAGCTGAGATCTCTTTCCATGGCTAAAAGACCCCACTGCAGCATCTTCCCAAACCAGCAGCTGTGTCAGAGTGGGTTTCCCACCCCTTTAGGCTGGGTTTTGGCCTTAGGACAGATAAATTGCTCTGAAGGAGGTGGAGGCAGCTCCTCCTCTGCAGCTTCAGGGTGTTTGGCTTGTGGCAGCCCAGCGGCCACCAGGGCCCTGTCCGAGCATCCCCCCAGAGCCACCAGAGCCCTGGCTCTGTCCCTGCTGTCCCTTGTCCCAGCACACCAGGGAGCCCTGGCCACCCCCTCTGGAGTGCCCTGGGCTGCCACCTGTGCCCAGCCCCAGGGGCACCTGTGCAGGTGTGACACCCACAGCCACCTGCCCCAGCACCCCAAAACCCCCCGGGCCTCCCACGCCAGGAGCTGCAGAGGGGCTGCAGGGCCCTTGCTGGCCATGGAGACGGTGCCATCACCATCTGTCCTGCACACTAAATCATGTTGTGCCCTGCTTCTGTACATTTTTGTTCTCAAAAATAAAGAAATTCTGCTTTTTGACGCTTCTGAGCACTGCCCTGCCCAAGCAAGGAGTCCCAAATCCAGGTGCAAGTGCCAAGGCCACGGCAGCTTCAGCTCCTGACCCCTTTGGGAGGGTTCATCCATCCTTTAGGAGTGTCCCAAGCCTGTCTGTGTTACAGACAGCCAGGGCTCCCAGCCACAGTCCAAAGGCAAGTGCTGCACTTTGCAGAGTATCTTTTCATCCCATTTTACATTTTGGCCCCCAAACGAAGGTGTTGGTGAGCCCCAAGCCAGCCTGGAGCATTCTGGACTGGCCATGTTTGTTTTGGAGCCAGGCAGAAAGGCTTTGGTGCCACCTCTGCTTAGGGACAGGGTGCAGGAAACCCAAGCCAGGGCTTTTCAAGCCTTCTCAAATGCAGGTTTAAAATAGCCCCGGGAGCTGGTGTTCGGTGACCAGAGCAGCTGAGATGCTCCTCTCAGGCCAGAACGGAGAGAGCAGCAGGGAATGAAGTCCCTGAGCCAAACGATGTCTCCATCAAACAGCACTCCCAGGGCGCTCAGAGCCCCCAGCGCCCCAAACCCCGCCTCTGCAAAGGGTATTCAAAATCCCTTCCCATTTCTGGTTATTTCTGAAGCAGAAATAAACTGCAGCCGTGCCAAGTAAGTGTCCATGTGCTGCTTCCACCCCTCTCCTCTGGCTCAGGTGTGTGTGGAGCACAGACCTGTTGGAGGGCCCAGATCGCTCCTGCTCGCTGCGATGAAGGAATTAAATACAAAATCTTCTGTAGGAAGCAATTGTGAAGTGTGGAAGTTTCTAGTCAGGCAAATAAATTGGATTTAAGTATATTACAGTCATAATCTTTTTCTGCCTCTCTCCAGACAGCCTTTGTACATGGAGAAATGAGAATGTATTCTCAGACAAATCTTGACCTGAGGGAGAAGGCTGCGGGAATCTGGATTTTCAATAACATAAGACAATAAAGCTCAGACTTCTAACCTGCCGCAATATGGTAAAAGTATAAAGAGCTTAGCAACTAATAAAAGAAAAGGGTCTTCCAACTCATATTTGAAGATCTAGACCCCCAAAAGGACACTTCATAAAGATCATAATGGGTTAGTCAGTATCTAACAGATACCATGTACCTTGTTGACCAATTGTCTGACAGTTGTCTTCTGCAGGCCTGGATATTAATAAGCCTTGTGTTGATTTCCTTGGGGTATTTTTTCTTCGTAATTGTACATCTCCTTGTTGTGACACTGCAGCCTGCTATGTATTTATTTAATGCCATTCTTACAGAAAAAAAAAGAAGAAAAAAAAAATCAGTGTATGTATGGCATTGTTTCCCTCAGATGAGATGCACACACTGCAAATTTCCTCCCCCTCTGAGGTAGAAGAATCAAAGGCAGGCAGAGGGAGAGCTCCTGGACTTGGGGCAAAGAGGAAATCCAGATGTGTTTTCCCCTCAGGTGTGAATGTGTCTTACTCCCTGCATTACACAGGGAATACAAAGGGATTCAATTATCACCGCATTTTGATTTCTAATAATAACAAAAACTCCTTCTAGAAGGGATTCCATTAAATAATGTTTTGACAGATAATGCTGGTGTAAAGTAGCTGTCAGTCAGGCAGCGAGATCAAGGGGAAACAGATGCACGAGGCAGATCACAGGGAGGCTTAGGGAGTGAAAATGAAGCCGGGTACAAACTCCTCTCACTAACAAAACAAAGGCTGCGGGGGCCTCATCCTGCTCTCGGCACGGGCTGGCAGCTCCGCAAGAAAATGCGAAAAATGTCCAGGCTGCCTGCGGGAGAGGAGCTGCGGCTCTGCCCGGGGCGGGGTGCTGGGGGTGCCACACGGGGGTGACGAGGGTGCCACACCAGGGTGACTCTGTGCCATATCAGGGGTGACTCTGTACCACACCAGGGGTGACTCTGTGCCACACGGGGGTGACGAGGGTGCCACACCAGGGTGACTCTGTGCCACACTGGGGGTGACGAGGGTGCCACACCAGGGGTGCTGGGGGTGCCACACGGGGGTGACGAGGGTGCCACACCAGGGTGACTCTG
>VWZV01010981.1:54328-77079 GCA_013397155.1 Irena cyanogastra
CTCTGTGCCACACCAGGGGTGACTCTGTGCCATATCAGGGGTGACTCCGTGCCACACCAGGGGTGACTCCGTGCCACACCAGGGGTAATGGGGGTGCCACGCCTGGGGTGGCTGTGCCACACCAGGGTGACTGTGCCACACCTGGGTGACTCTGTGCCACACCGGGGTGGCTCTGTGCCACACCAGGGGTGACTCTGTGCCANCTCCAGCCCCAGTGCCCACCCTGGCCTGGAACTTTACACCTTCACTGCCTTCACCTCAAAGTTTATCCTGTGATTAAGAATTTTCCTTTTGCTCCGAGTGCTGCACAAAATCCCACACAAATGCTGTGTCACGCCCCCCTTTCACCGCTGCTCACCCTGGCTGTGCTGATCCCAGTTTCCAGCCACCACAGGACCTTGGGGCCATTCCTGATGCTGCTGCCCCTCTCCTGAGGCTTTCCATGTTCTGCCTCCAACGTGGGATTCCAGAGATAAATGGAACAGCACAGTGGAGGCAGCCTGAGCTGGAAAAGACACAGGAGAGCACTAAAGGAGAATATTAAAATTACGAATATTTTGATTTATGGCAGCATCCAAAGTCACAGCGGAGTGTGATGTGAGCCTGATGCAGACGGGGCTGCTCCAATCCTGATCCTGGCACATACCAGGACAACATAAACTGTGAGAAATAAGAGAAATAAGAGATGTGTTTCAAGACATTTGCTTAGGGGACAGATTCAATTACAATTAATTACGGTCTTTAAAATCTCCAAACTTTCCATGCACGTTCTGAATGAGCTCGTTGAAAACTTTTAACTATAAACTATATTTAAAAGGCATTCAGCTTTTAAAAAAGAGATTTTATTTTTTCCATTGCTGAACCTCTCCTGGAAATGGAGCCCAAAGTTTAATATGGGATTAAGAAAGAAAATACCCAGGCAGAAGATTCACTGCTCCTCTCTCTGGAATTTCATGGGTCAGACAAATTCCAGCTCCTTCTCCCAAAACAACCCCTCCATCCCACCAGGGCTAAGAGATGTCTTAACCTGCTCTAGAGGAAATCTTCAATTAAAGTGTTCTAATTTAAATTTCTCTGTTTCTAGGTAAAACTTCATGTGGGGAGGAAAAATCAGAAAAACCAGTAAAAGTTTCTTGAAGGAACAAATGAAGTGAGGCAGGGATCTGATCCACCAGCTCCATATTCCCCCAGCATCTTCCCCACCAGTGATGTGGGTAAATATACAAATATTTATAGGAGACAATCAGGGGGGTTTATTCTGAGGTGCTCCACTCATGGGAGAGTGCTGCAAATTATGGGATAAGGCAAAGGAATAATCCAGCTGGAGAACCCCAACAAAAACTGCTTCAGGACTGTGCAAGAGCCTCCAGGAAAATAGGAAATACTTCTTTTAAATGGATTATTAATACACATTGAATGAAAGCTCAAGGCATTGCCAGCGCTCGAGGAAGGAAGGGTCAATAAAACCGCGGTTTTAGGATATCTGATATTAGGAATTTGTTCCTTTAGGCATCCAGGATTAGTGGCAGGAGGATGCTCTGCCCTGGAACCCCAGCAAGGACAGCTCATGGCCTTGGGCTCCAGGAGCTGCTTTTTCATTTGGCTTTTTTTAAACCCTCAGGCAGAGTTACAAGATAAGAGAAGTGGAACCGAACTTAAAGAGCAGCTAATTTTATCCTTTGTTTTGCCTGATAAACATCAGCTCACAAAGTCAGAGCTGAAAACTGCAGCCACACTAGGAAATAACACGGTATATTTATAGTAAATAATCCTATTTGAGTCATTTTGCACAAAACTATAGCTGAAAGGTTTGGCTTCGTTCCCCCACTTCACCTGAAGCTGCTTAAGTAAATAAATGTCCATAAACGCATTTTGCTGAACAAGCACTAAACGGGGTTTATTTTGACCCCAAAACTCATTTGGACATGAGAGCCCCTGAGCAGCCACCCCTCCATGGGAAGCAGGACTGGGCACATACAGGATTTCCACAAATACTGTGCCCAAAACATGAATTTTAATGCCACAAAAGTGCTGGAAATGAAGAAAATTCTGCACAGGAACTTCAGTCGTGGAGCCTGGGATGCGATTGAACCTCCTGTGACTGAACTAGGCAGAATTTGGGGACAATGTCCCATCCCTGGCAGTGCCCAAGGCCAGGTTGGATGAGGCTTGGAGCAGCCTGGGACAGGGACAGGGAAAGGTGTCCCTTCCATGGCAGGGGTGGCACTGGATGGGATTTAAGGTCCCTCTCAACCCAAACCATCTGGGATTCTCTAAAAATGCTGAACCTTCATCCCTCAAACCCACCAGCCGCATCATGCAAAGCAGCACTGCTGGAAATTGGTGTGCCACCACTTTGGGAATGCTCCAGGCTGAAGCACAGGCACAGACCAGCACATTCCAGTGCCCCAATATTGTATTTCTCATTTATTACAATATTATCACTGCATTTATCCATTGTTTCAGGCACTGTGCTGCAGCAGGAGCACTGGCCCTGCAGGCTGCCCATCATCTCTGACACTGCTTCCTTGACCTACACCTTTCACATCTCTATTTTCAACCTGAAATTTCACTTGGGGACCCAAACCCAGGATTTGCTGTCCCTCTGAGGATGTCCAACCCCACTGAGGTGCTGCAGTGGGAAAAGCCCTTTTTCCCTTTTCCTCCTGTATGCCAGCAGCAAAGCTGCAGCTGGAACCACGGGCAGGGATTTGTGGTCCAGCAGCTGAAAGCCCTTGCTGGAGGAGACAGAGGGGAGCAGCCTAATGTGCTCTTGCCATGTGGTAATTTTCCAGATAAATGGACAGTTGCTCCAGCAGCTTCCCTGTTGAAGGTCAATGATCCATATAATACTGGCAATTACGGAAGTGTTTCCATTGCAGACTCGGTGACAAATTTTCAGTGCAAGACAACAGAGGAACTGGAGCAGCAGCACCAGCATGAGGGGCCGAGGCTTGGGATGCACAGCCCAGCTCCTCTTTGGTGTTTGCTGGAGGAACCAGCTCACCCTGCCCAGCTCCCCGGGTGATTCTGGCCCCATTTCCTCTTAGTTGGGCATTTTTTAATCCTCATTTAATCCTGAGGCTGAGCTGCCACCTCCTGGCTTTCACACACCTACTTTTTCCTGCCCCCTGGTCAAAATTCAGCACTTGGCTATTTTATAAAGATTCTCTAGGGCTGAAGGAAAGGGAAAAGATACCAAATCAGGGGAAACTGCTCAGCAATTGGGAAACTTGGGCTCCCAGCAGAGGCACAAACACAAACACATGTAATAGCATTCCAAACCAGGGCAGGAGGCGTTTCTGGGGAGTGTGTACTGCTGATGCTCTGACAGGTGCACCCAGAGCTGGCTGGAATCACAGCTCGTGCTTTAGTCATTGGATGAACATTCCCAGCAAAATGTGGAGTGAAATAAATAATTGTTTTGTGTAATGAGCTGTGCATGAGGGCTCTGGTGACAGGACCTGAGGGAACAGCAGCAAGCGGTGCCAGGGGAGGTTTAGGTTGGATCTCAGGGAAAGGTTCTTCCCCAGAGCTGCTGGCACTGCCCAGGCTCCCCAGGGAATGGGCACAGCCCCGAGGCTGCCAGAGCTCCAGGAGCACTTGGACAATGCTGCCAGTGGGATTTTTGGGGTGTCTGTGCAGGGCCAGGGGCTGGACTCGATCTTTGTGGGTCCCTTCCAGCTCAGGATACCCTGTGATTCCATGAAATAACAACTTGGATTTATATAAAATAACAACAAGAAACAGGAAATAGCAACAAGATTCCATGAAATACCAACCTGCATCATGGCATGGGCTGTTCCAGCATCCCTTGCAGTTCCAAAAAGCACAAAGCCTCCCTGCCCAGCCTCACTGGGAAAAGATCTCTGAGCTGCAGCAGCCTCAGCTCAGAGCTGGTGAGAGCAAAGAGGTTCCTGCAGCTCCAGCAGCTGCTCATAAATCCCCAACACACCCAAATGTGAACCACACAGGTACCCTCAGCCAGGCAGGGGCTGCACAGGTTTAACCATAAACACGTAAGACCCTGAAAGACTTTTGTGATTTCTGAGGGGAATACATTAAACCTGTGGTAGTGCTTCCCTTGTGGATTGTACTTCTGTTTCAGTTTCAGTTTACTGCAGCTTTTACCCATCGTGTGAGAGACAGAACTGCCATTTCATTCCACCAAAATGAGCAGGAAACACCCATAAAGAGCGGCCTTAATGGTAGGGGAATTCACCAGGGAGGGCCTTTGGAGTTGTTCAAGAACTTGTTTCAAAATTTAAGCAGATTTTGCTAAAAAGGAAAGAGAGAAGAAAGACAGAGTTGAAATGCAGGATTTTAACCTTCATGTAGGAAATGAAAGGATGTTTGCAGGGATACCAGCAGCAGAGCCATCCATCCCTCCCTCCCTACCCACCAGCAGGAGCACTCTGAAGGAGCCAGGACTGAGACTGGCTTGTGCAAATAAGTGATTTTGGATGAGAATAATTAATAAAGGGGATGGGGTTGGAAATCTTGTGAGGTCAGTGGCTCATTTATGAAATTTGCATTGATAACCCACAGCCATGAAAGAGCTGCGTGGCTCTTGGGTCACAGACTGGAAGTTTGGGTTTGGAACTGGTTTGGGTTGGAAGGGATCTCTAGGACCACCCTGCCCAACCCTCAGCCACAAACAGGGACACTTGTGCTACGCCAGGTTGCCCAGATCTCACAGAATTAGCCCCAACTTGTGTTTCTCAGGGAGATCAGGAGGGATGGGGTAGTCCAAGGGCTGAGCACCTCAACTTTCTCCACCCTCAGGCCCTCCTGCCCACCAGCCCCAGAATCAAACATGCAGGAACGAGCTCTCCCTACAACACCCCAAATAATTAATTAACAATTACATATTTTTGGGCATCAGGAAGAATTTCTTCATGGGAAGGGTGGTCAGGTATTGGCAGGGGCTGCCCAGAGAGGTTTGGAGTGCCCATCCCTGGGGTGTCCAAGGAATTCCTGGAGGTGGCACTTGGTGACAAGGTGGGGATCTGGCACAGTGCTCTGGGAGGGCTTTTCCAATGCCAGGAATCCTGGGATTCTACACAGCTGCCTTCTGCAAGTATGGCTGGGCTCCTGTAATGTACAGTTAAACGTGTGATGTCTAATCCAGCACCATCAGGAAGCTGGGTGTTTGGCAAAGCTGCCATCAGAAGAACACTCAGAACTGCATTAATTCCCAAGTTTAACAGCTTTTTAATCACTTGTTGGTCACTGATCTCTCATTGTGTCAAATTAAGGGTTTTTTTACTCAGAGATGGGTTAACTGAGAGGTGTTTTAAAAACTTTTATTCTATTTTCAGTCTCATGTGAAGGGTGAGATAATACAGATGTTATATTTCACACCATCACAACCAGAAGCCAACTATTTCCTAATTATAATACACTCTAAGTGTTTTTTGGCCTATCAGCTTTTGTTATACTATACTGTAAATGCTTTAAAGCTAATTATCTAAAATTACTCTTCATGGGTCTTACTGCAATGCATCTTTCATAGCTCTGTTTCTCTAAAGTATCTAGTCTTTTTTGCAAGGCCATCCTTTGAAACTTGTTTCTAGTTCCATTTCTCTCTCAGCAATGTCTGTCTAATTCTATGGCATTTCTAAGTCAGCATTTTTTACCTCAAGGTTTGCATACAGATGTATACTATGTGAGCCTTTTTCAGGCTTTGAGAATTTTCTACAAATCTATTTCCCACATCATTGCTGGGCAGAGCAGCTACAGCCAGCAAGTCCTGCACATGTGCTCCAAATCCCCGAGGAAGCCACATCCCAGACAAGAACACGGGAAGGATAAATTCAGTGTTTTAACATGAGCTGGGGCAGCTAATGGGAGCTGCACACCCTGCCTTTCCCTGTCCTGAGCAGCAGCTCACTGGGCAAACAGCCTGTACACAAAAACTCCTCCCCTAAAGCATCCCCCAGCCCTCTTTGCCCTTGGACAGATTATGTAACTCCATGCTGCTTCAGAAATTGCACAAAAGTTGCCTCTGTCGTGATTAACTGTCCCCACGGCTTCTTGTGAAAATTTTTCAAAGTTCCAGCTGGTCACACAGGGTTTGGTTCACAAAAGTGTTGCACATTATTAGATTTTCTGATAAAATGGGTTCTTTTGTGATTCAGAAAGCCTCTGCTCCTCCAGACAACTGGCATGCTCTTTGTTATTCACCCCAGAGAGGAGGCAGCCAAACTGGAGTGCACTCGGATGGAAAGAGGCATTCCCAATCAGAAATGCAGATGGAGCATCACTTGTGCAGTGTAAACAGAACAGCCCCGGAGTTTGGGAATCACCTGAAAGGGCCCATCAGGGCTGGGGTGGGGTTTGCTGCCCTCACCATCACCCTGAGAGTGAAAGCTCAGCGCTGCCCCACCCACGGGACGTGATGCCAGGGAAGATCCTGGCTCTGAATCCTGCTCTGGTTGGGAACTTGTCGTGTTTAACTGGTGATAAATGCTGCTTAAAGGAGGCAGAAACCCCACTGAGCTTGGAAAAGGTCTCCAGGATCGAGTCCAACCTGTGCCAGGTCCCCACCTTGTCCCAGCCCAGAGCTCTCAGTGCCACCTCCAGGAATTCCTGGGACACCTGCAGGGATGGGCACTCCAACCTCCCTGGGCAGCCCCTGCCAAGGCCTGAGCCCCCTTTCCATGGGGAAATTCCTGCTGGTGCCCACCCTGAGCCTGCCCTGGGTACCCTGAGGCCGTGAAGAGGAAGGAGGATGCAGCACTGCCCACACCTCTACTGCCCTGCACAGAGTCCCTCAGGGCTTGGGCTGGAAGGGGCTCTGGAAATCATCTCCTCCACATCCTGCCAAAGCAGGTGGCACAGGATCAAACCCAGGTGGGTTCTGATCATCTCCAGCTGGGAAGGAGACTCCACAACCTCTGTGCCAGGACTCACCCTTGTAGCCCTCCACTGAACCCTCTCCAGTTGTTCCCTTTCTCTCTTGACCCAAGAGATGGAAACAAAAACCCAAGCCAAAAATTAGGTTTCCATGAAAGATCCAGCCCAGTAAAAATTGGAGCATTAAGGATTACGAGGAAAGAAAACAAACATTGCAGTTGTGCAGATCCAAGGTGTAGCTGCCCACTGGACACCACCTGCAGC
Organism: Irena cyanogastra; assembly: GCA_013397155.1. Lineage (NCBI taxonomy): Eukaryota > Metazoa > Chordata > Aves > Passeriformes > Irenidae > Irena > Irena cyanogastra. Next base: position 61,451 of record VWZV01010981.1, read on the forward strand.
TCCAGCTCCTCCCAGCCTCAAAGTCAAGATAAAAAAAGCAAAGAAAAAAGGTAAAAAGCCTTGTAGAAACTGAAAGAACTTTCATGGTTAGAAGAATTACTGTGTTCAGGGGATGTTTCTTCAGGATGGAGTGTACAACAAGCAAGAACAAGTTCAGGGGAGAATGATCCATGTGGGGCCAGCACCTTAGAAATTCCCAATGCAACATCTTGTGTCTCCTAAAACTCAGGTTACTTACCCACAGCAACACAAGATTTTGGGGTAAAAACTACATTTTCCACCATTTCCACCTGCTGAGAGACCCCTGTCCAAAGCACAAGCACTTACTGCTGTCCAGCCTTCCAGAAGCACCACCGTTCCTGAGGACACTAATAAATAATCCAAGTCTCCTCATCTCCCGCTGCCTGTTTTCCACCCCCCTCCACTCTGCATTATGCAAAACAGCAAAATATTCTCATCCTTCTAGCATCCTCCTTGAAAGGCAGGCGCTTCAAATATCATAAAGGAGTATTGTCATAATGAGGTTAATGACAATAGGGTTTCCAATATCAAAGAGCCAACACGCAGCTGCTTTCTAGTGTGGAGTGATACAGCCAGAGCTCCGTAATGAGGGGAGAGAGTTTTTGGGTTACGCATTTTAATGAGGCGGTAATCAGCGATTTGCATTTCACAGCGTTCCGATGGAACACTCTGCCGGAGAGGGGAAATCCAGCCCAACTTGGGCAGGGTTTACCCGGGAACACGCGGAGATTAGGTGCCTCAGAGACAGGAGTGCTCGGGGACCGCAAGGGGAGGGGAGGAATGCAACACCTGCGCCTCCTGACCTGCGGGACGAGTAGGGATAACCACCACGTGTTCCGTGTCCCTTACTCCTCCCTTGTGCCCCCCTTTGCACCTCGGAGTAGTGAAGCACACCAAGGATGCTGGGCAGGCCCTGGCACAGGGTGCCCAGAGAATCTGAGGCTGCCCCTGGATCCCTGGCAGTGCCCAAAGCCAGGCTGGAATGTGGGACACTGGGAGGTGCACAGGGAGGGGCTTCCCACTGGAAAAGTGGAGGTTCAAATGGATATTGGGAAGGAATTCTTCCCTGTGAAGGGCTGGGCTGGAATTCCCACAGCAGCTGTGGCTGCCCCTGGGTGCCTGGAAGTGCCCAAGGCCAGGTTGGGGCACCTGGGACAGTGGAAGGTGTCCCTGCCATGGCAGGGGTGGCACTGGGTGGGTTTTAAGGTCCCTTCCCACCCAAACCAGTCTGGGGCTGTGGGATCTGGTGCAGCAGGGCTGTGGTGAGCTCTCAGCATCCCCTGCTCGTTCCAGCTCACTCGATACAGAGCTGTACCTTAAGAACAATGCATTCCTCTATTAATGTTCCTTATGGGAGACATAATCAGCTTCATTAGGAGTCATTATTATGGGAAAACCCTGGAAAAAACACCACGTACGGGGAGGCAGCGTGATCAATTAAAAACCTAGAATATGTGACTGATATTGACAGATGTTTACAGGAACCACCGTGGGAGGTCGGGCAGCTCCCACAGGCACAGCCCTCCCTGTGCCCCCATGCCCCCAGCCCACCCTGCGCCCACTGCCTTTTTGGGGCAGCCAGACCCACCACAGAGCAAGGAGGGCACAGGTGTGCCCTGAAAGTGAGAGCACAAACACAGGTGCCACCACCAGCTCGTCACAGTGTCCAGAGGTGTCTCAGATGCTGTGTCCCCATGGCTGCACCCTCACTGTCACCCCTCCAGCCACAGAGCTCTCACAGCAAGCCGTGCAGGAGGATTTGTCCAAAGCCCAAACAAATTAACTGGTGCTGTCCAAAGGTAAACATTTTGAACGGATAATGACAATTTTGTGATGGCTTCATTTGGGCCTCAAACTAACAAGCAGCAGTGCCCTTCGCTGTCCTGGCAGCCCAATTTGTTATGGGACAGCACAGAATGGGCAGACTGGGCCGGATGCACCTTTCAAAGTCACACAGCATCTGCCAGCAAAGGCCACAGCCAGCAGAGGTGCCCAGGAGAGCTGGGGAGCCCCCGGGATGGCCCCTGCCCAGCAGCAGGACGGGCACAGCCCTGGCGGATGCCAAGAGCCCCTGGCAGGCTGCAGGGTGCCCTGGGCTGGGTGCCTTTGTGACTGGGAGCAGTTCTTGATGCTCCGGGTCAGCCACAGCCCAAGCTGCAGCAGCGCCACCCCCTGTGCCGAGGCTGAGCATCCTCACCCACAAGGCCCAGGAAATCACAGCCTCGGCTTGGTGAGATGATGTTTTTAAGCCTTTACAAACAAGGGCTTGATCTTCCTAAGCAGTTTGGATCCTCTCTGCCACACACACTCACAGCAGCAGCTGCCTGGGCTTGGGGGTGCTCTGGCACAGCAGAGCAGGAGTCGGGCTGGGCAGGAATTCAGGCTGTGCTAGCCACTAAAAGCTTTTCCCCAGGCATCTCTGGGGTGGGAGCTGAGAGCTGTAATTCAGCTGGGCTAATACATCAGCGTGGGCAGTCGATAGCATTGATTTTGGTGGGACCAGGGCTTCACTCAGTTGCAAAGAGTTGTTCCAGGAAGAGCTGGGGAACAGGAGAGCTCCAGGAATGCCGGAGCCAGCAGCTCCCAGGGAAGGCTTTCCCCCGGGGAGCCAGGAGTGCCAAAATTACAGGGACCAGGGAGAAGCCTTGCTCCTTTTTAAGCATAACCCCATCATTAACCCCACAGAAATTCTCCCTACAATCTCTAGGAGAGATTTCAGAAGAAACCAGAGTCTAAGCAAAGGGCATTTTTATACTATTTTCTTACAAAAATCATGTGACAGCAGAACCAGGGCAGGGATTGTCCCTCTGTACTTGGCACTGGTGAGGCCACACCTTAAACACTGCATCCAGCTCTGGCCCCTCCTGACAAGAAGGACATGGAGGGGCTGGAGNTACCCATCCCTGCAGGTGTCCCAGGAATTCCTGGAGGTGGCACTGAGAGCTTTGGCCTGGGGACAAGGTGGGGATGGGGCACAGGTTGGGCTCCGTGGGCTGGGAGGGATTTTCCAACCCCAGGGGTTCTGAGGTTCCACAGCCCAGGGGCAGATTCAGGTTCAGCCCCTCCCCTGCTGCCACACAGACCCCGCTCTGCTTCCTCCCTGCAAACCTGAATTTGAGCACAACCACCCTGAGCCCACCCCAAGGTCCCCCTCAGGCCCGCGGCCACTTCTACCCTGAGCAGCAGAAGGCTGCAGTTGCCACTGAGCCTTCCCAGAGCCCTCAGGCCCATGATCAAATCAAGAGCTACAGTCATTTACATCAGCAAGCTGTAATCTCTTTTAAATAAAGAATTATTGCTTCCTCCTTCAGCAAGGACTTGGGTGAGCTGGGCTGGCTCTTCTCAAAGCACTGAGATATCCCAGCAGGGACCGGCAGTGTTCAAAGCAGGGGGGACAGCCAAGAAAATGCTCAAGGAGGGCAGGCATGCAGGGGCTCCCACAGGGCCTCTGCACCTCTTTCCATCAATCCATACAGCCTGCTGGGATCCCCGCTCTCCCGGGACACTCACCAAGCCCAGCGAGTCCCAGGGACAGCAGTAACCCAGCCGAGGGACAGCTGCCACCGCCAGGCCCTGCAGGAGCGGCGGCGCTGCTCGGCAAAGGGGAACGCGGAGAGCTGGGAGCTCCCGGGGCAGGCTGCAGGCCCAGCCCGCCGGGCCCTGCGTCCCTCCCTCCCTCCGTGGTGTCATTGTCCCTGTGCTGGCTCGGGGCAGGCTCAGGGTGCCCTTGCTGAGCCCACACAGGCTGGAAAATAGTCCAGGGGAACAACGGGTCCCTGTGGTGGCAGGGAGTGAGGGACAGTCAGAGCTTCTGCTCAGCCGGGCTGGGAGCAGCACCCGGGGCTGGGGTGAGCAATACCGGAATGGCTCGGGTGGGAAAGGACCTTAAAGATCATCCTCAAAGCTCCCCCTGCCATGGCAGGGACACCTTCCCCTGTCCCAGCTGCTCCCAGCCCCAGTGTCCAGCCTGGCCTTGGGCACTGCCAGGGATCCAGGGGCAGCCCCAGCTGCTCTGGGCACCTGTGCCAGGGCCTGCCCACCCTGCCAGGGAAGGATTCCCTCCTTCACCGGATCTAAATCTCCCCTCCGGTAGTTTAAGAAGTTTAAACGCTTTCTCTGAGGGCTTGCAGAGCTGAGAGCTTTCAGAGAAGCAGCCGGTAGATGGCAGGGCTGCAAAGCCTGATAGCATCGCTGATGGCATCACATCCCCGATAACACCGCATCCCTGATAACATTGCTGATCGCATCACATCCCCGATAACACCGCATCCCAATAACACCACATCCCTGATAACATCGCTGATAGCATCACATCCCCGATAACATCTCCCGGCTCGCTCCAGCAGCACGAGGAGACAGAAGGAGCCTGCAAGCACCGATGTTTTCATCCTTTAAGTGCCCTAACAGGACCTGCTGGGACATCTGCAGGAGAGCTCAAAGTCTCACGGCTGGAGGATTACACTTAGCACCCCAAACAACCCGGATCAGGCAGATTTCAGTCTGAGCTGACTTTCAAAAGCAAATCAAGTGGAGCTTCTGAAAGTGCAGATAATTTCCCGGCAGCGATACCCAGCTCACTTCAGGCATCAGACAACTTAGAGATATTGCCATCAACACGTGTGCGAAATGGTAAAGAAAGCCTCTGCCAGTGCCTGCTTCCAATCCCACAGAAAAGAAACATCCTTTTCCCTACCTCCGTTATCTTTTTCAGTAAAATAAATCCGGTACTTCCCCCCACACTGGTCATGCACCTTCTTCACAGCGTGGCTCCCACATTAATGCCCACAATAGCATTTTTTAACAAGGCAGGATCTTTAAATCTCACCTTCCAGGAGGAGCAATCAGTGCTGGCTGAGCAGCACCAGGTGATGCTCCTGAGTGCAAGGGAGGGGCCCGCCCCACATCAGCTGTGCCTGGGAACTCCAGGGTTTCAGGATATGCTTTCTTTCCACTAGCAGCTCTGCTAATTGTACTTTTATATTCGCCCAACTTTCAGAGCTTCAGGAAAACGTTATTTTGAATTTAAAGGCATTTCTAATGTTACATTAAGTCGATACAGTTGATTTCTGTATCAACTCATTTCCTCTCAGTACGGTGATTTATTTTACTCGCGGTTGCCAATTCCTGAGTGGAACTGAGCTCCTTTCCGCTCTTTCCCAAAGGATCTGCAGCAGGGTTTGCTCCAAGCTCAGCCAGGGCTGGAGCGTCCCAGCTGCTGTCAGAGCCTTGGGGTGCTGCACTCCTGGGCCCTGCCAGACAACACCCACAAAGGCACTTTGGCTTTCTCACAAATCCACAAAAGACGTTTCTTGGCTTTGGCCTCATCACTGTGGAATTTCAGCCCTGAGTTCCCACCCCTGAGAGGTTCCAGCTGTAAGTGCAGACCCTGCTCTGGGTTTGTGGGCACAGCCTGGGGCAGAGCCCTGCTTAACCCTAACCCTGACCCTCTCCCCACAGCTCAGCTCCAGGTGTGGCATCCCACAAACCAGCCCTGCGGAGAAACTTCTCCCCTATTTTTTTAAAGCATTTAATAGGGAAAAAGTAGCAGCAATTTGCTTCCTGGTTTCACTGCTTCCTTTACCTTTTATGCGCATTAATTCACGTTGAACCTCTGGATTTTGGCAACTTTTAAGTACACAAGGAGGGTCTTGTGTACTTAAGGGCTGGTTGTGCCAGACAGATCCAGGCACCCCAAAACCCTCCCTGGCCTTTCCAGCAGCCCCCTCCCAGCTTCACATCAACCTCAAACGTAATAATTTAGAGAATATAACTGAAAGGTGGCACGTTATTGTTCACACCTGTGCTGCTTTCCTCAGAGCCAGCAATGGGAGCTCACACCAGGTCTCACTATTCAAATGAAATCCAAATTAAAGAGACTTTTCATGCTCTCAGACACTCACATCAGGCTGCCCACATCACCTGGGGCATGAACCTGCAGGTGCTCCCCCCACTGCTCCCAAAAAAGTGTCTGCCTGACCTCTGAGCACCCAGAGGTGCTCAGAATGGGAATGGTTGAGCTCCCAGCAGCTCCAGGGAAGGGATGTGAGGGATGCAAACATCCCAAATTACCACCCCTCAAAGAAACCCCAAAATCAGAATCCCTGCACACAGCACAAAGCTTAGAGGTTCTGGTGAGTATAAAACATCCAAGGCTGATGCTCCAGTGTTTCACCTCCTGGGAGGAGCCCAGCAGATCCTCAGGCATCCCCAGGACAGGGAAACTCTTCCTGAGCCACTAGCCCTGGGTCCTCACACCCAGAAGCTCCTGCACAGCTCCTCTTGTGCAGCAGGGGCTGCTCCTGCTGGAGGCAATCCCAAAAAGCCCTGGCCAGGCAGGAGCCCCCAGGTCAATCCTGGCAGGGATTGTTGTCCCCACCTGGGCTAACCCTGCCCTCCTGACAGCGATGGGCAGCACCTGGCACAGCCCTGCCCGGGCTGGAGGAACCCAAACCTGGCTGTTTCTGACCCAGGGTGGGGATTCTGGGGGCGTTCCATGGGTGCTGCACAGCTGGGGACACGGAGAGTCACAGGATCCCAGAAGTGATCAGGCTGGGAAAGCCACCAAGGCCATTGAGCCCAACGTTCCCAGCACTGCCCTGTGTCCCCAGTGCCACATCCACAGGGCTGGGAAATCCCTCCAGGGATGGGGACTCCAGCCCTGCCCCGGGCAGCTGTGCCAGGGCTGCACAACAAGGGTTTTCCCAATATTTAATTTAAACTTCTCCTGGTACAACTCGAGGCCGTTTTCTCTTGTCCTGTCTCAGGAGAAAAGACCAAACCCCACCCAGAGCCTCCTTCCAGAGAGTTTCAGAGGCCAACACGGTCCCTTCTGATCCCCTTGGTGGGTCCCAGGGGGGCTGGTGGCTCCTGGGCTGGGGTTCCTGGGTGCCAGCCTTGTGCTCAGAGCATTCAGGGGGCACATGCAGGGTCCTCTTAAATGAATAAACACAGTAATTTCAACTTTTGATTGAAGTATTGTTCCTTCTCGTCTGTCCAAGCTCGGGTACTCCGCAGCTCTTCTGGTTTGTGTTTGGATCCAAGATCCACGAGGAATTCCCTGAGCAGCAAATCCCACTGGCCAGGGCAGTCAGAGCATGAGGTCCAGCACCAAACAGTGAAGAGTTGCTACAGAAAATACGGAGAAAATGGCATCAGTAGGAATAATTAATTGCTGAGAAAACTTTCCCAGGGTTGTTGTGCATTCTCCATAACTCACCTTTTTAAAATAAGTGTTACAAGTTGTGTCCACATCCAGAGGGGGTTTGCTGAAGCCCTTGGGCTGTTTCATTCCAGGGATTGGGGCTGGTGGGCTCAGTGTTTTATGGGGACAGGCTGAAGCAATCCCAAACCCGTGCAAACAGCACTCCCAGGACTGCAGCATCAAAAGGGAGTGTGCTGTTCTGTGTAACAAGTGATTACATGGCACTGAAACAGGAAATCAGATGCTCCTCGTGCTGCTGTACGTGAGGAGCAGAAACAGGGTAATGGGCGAGGTGAGGGGCGGTTAGTGCTGGAACGTTCCCCTGTGCCCCACTGCTGGGACCATTCTGGAATATTGCACACAACTCCTGGCATATCCATACAGGAAAATGGCTCGGAAATACATAATGCTCATGGAAATGTGGCATGAGGGAGTAAAGGATCACTGCCTGCTCCCGTCTGAGAGGTGATGAATACCCCGGGAGGGGAGGTGTGTGCAGGTGATCCAAGCTGACAGGATTGGTGAGTGTGAGTGCTGGGATCGGCCCGGGGCTCCCGGCTTCACCCGGGTTTGTGGGAGCTGCAGCGTCTCAGCTTCCAGGGAACCCAATACATCATTTCTGGCCTGGCTGAGTATTTGGGGTAGTTTGGAAACACCAGCTTTGAGGGAGAAATCCCAGAAACCCAGAATCTTTCAGGATGGAAAACAACTCCAGGACCATCAAGGCCAAGCCGTGCCCCATCCCCACCTTGTCACACGGTGCCACCTCCAGGAATTCCTGGGACACCTCCAGCAATGGGCACTCCAATCTCCCTGGGCAGTGCCAGTGCCTGAGCCCCCTTTCCATGGGGAAATTCCTGCTGCTGCCCACCCTGAGCCCCCTTTCCATGGGGAAATTCCTGCTGGAACCACCCTGACCTGCCCTGGCCCAGCCTGAGGCCGTTCCCTCTCCTCCTGTCCCTGTTCCCTGGAGCAGAGCCCGACCCCCCGGCTGTCCCCTCCTGGCAGGAGCTGTGCAGAGCCACAAGGGCCCCCTGAGCCTCCTTTGCTCCAGGATGCCAAGGGACAAATAAAGAGCACCTTGCAAAGCACATTTTTTGTCCCTTTGAGTGTTATGTCCAAAGAAGTTTTAATGCTGAAAAGCACAGATGACTTGAGGAATGTGCGCTGGAGCCTTGGGAAGGCGCCAACCTCCCTGCCTGGATCAGCTGCACCTGGCCTGGACAGAGCCCTGACGGAGCAGCCTGGCACTGCCAAAGCTCTCAAAGTGATAAAATCAGATTTATTTTTTCCCTCTACTATATCTATTCTTTTTCTAATTTGAATTTATTACTGAAACTAAAACCCAGCACAGCTGAGGGGTCGGTACCTTCCTCAGGAAGGGATGCAGGTGATGCAGGTGATGCAGATGAAGTTGGTGCTGCAGAAGCTGCCTCACACCCCATCCCTGCACTGGACCTGGCTCCAGGAGCATCAGGACTCCAGGCTGGGAAAGGAATCTCCCCTCCAAAGCTCTGCTCAACTGGAGCAGTGTGAGGGCAGCTGTAAAAGCTGACAGCTTTATATCCACTTTTCAAAGACAGGACAGAAGAGTTCCTCGGCCACTCCAATCAATTTTTGCCCTTTTTTTGTGCATGAAGGGTTCTGGATAAATTGCATTGAGGTGTTTTAAACTGCTGAATAGCTCCAGGTGAATTTTACAGGTGTCAGCTGCTGTCTATAAACTGTCCAAGAGTCCTGTAAAAGGCTGGGAAACAAGAGCAAAATTAGGAGATAAATCTATCACTTCAGAAATAAATAAACAAGCAAAGTGTATTTACAGTGTTACTTTGCAGCAGATCACTGGCATGGAGCACTGCAGGTCACAAACACATTTTGGCACTGCTAATAAGCAGGATGCACTAATTAATTAATGGAAGTATCCCCCAAATTCTTGCTTTCTTGGGTTTGTGTTGTCAGCTTGGGCAGCTTCACTTCTGTGCTGATCCACTGAGCATAGGGTTTCTTTTCTTAGTTTATTTCATGTTTAAATTTCACAGCTATTATGCTACAATAAAACCAATAAATAATAAATAAGCTCTTACCAACATCACACATAATTTCTAGAAGTCCAACAGATAAAAATCTGAGCCTTATAAAAACTGAGCACCTGATTGTGAACTAAATTCAAGCAGCAAAACACAGATTTTGCTTGCTAGAAACGTGGCAGACAAACAGATTGTGGATAAAATTCAACCCAAAAGAAAGCAGACAAAATAAAATTCATTATTTAGTGAGTTCAAACCATACCTGGGCAGGTCTCTGGGGCGCTGACACCTGGGATCACTCAGTTTACCTCAAAAGAAACCGAGGCCTGCATGGGTTTTTATCTCGTTCCCCTCTTTATGTGCTATTTGTGTCCAGCCAAAGTTCATTTCCTCATGAAGCTGCTCAGACAGGAATTCCAGCCCTCTCCATAATTTATGGGTAACCCTACAGAACCTGGATGGAAGGAAGAGCCTTTGGGGCGGTGGGATCCACCCGGGCCCCTCTCTGCCTTGGGGGCTGCCTGCAGGACGTGCCCGGGAGCCCAGCGGGAGCTTTGTGCTTCCACGTGGGAAGGGATGCGGTGTCCGGGCCCCGGGACGCCCCGGCCCCGGTGAGATCCAGCGCTGGGATGGGGAGCAGGGAGCAGGGAGAGAAGAGGAGAGGAGGGGTTTCTGCAGCAGTGCCCTCCTTTTGCCGGACACGGGCGGGACCGGCCCAAGGTGTCCCTCCCTGTACGTGTGGTTGGAACTGGAGGATCCTGAAGGTCGTTCCCAAGCCAAACCAGTCCGTGATTCCATGATCGATTCTAGGATGTAAACTTCCCAAAACCCTGCTCCAGTTTCCATTCTCATGCCAAGAGCTCACAATCAGTTCTCCCTCATGGGCACGTCTCTGTGTCCTGTTGGATATTAAGACACTGCTGGCTGCAAGCCAGCATTTCATATAATATTTAATATTTCATTTCCTATTTCATTTCCTATTTCATTCCTCAGGAATATTCACAATATTTTACCTGGTAACTTCTTTTTTTTTTGTACTTCACGTGCGGCTCAATGGGAGCTGAGTTACTCAACTCAGTTACAGGTTCGGAAAAAACCGGTTTATATTTATTATTCTCATCCTTTGCCAGGACAGGGACACGGGAAGTGCCGTAATTGAAGCAGATAACTCCGACTTTCACTCCCTGCGAGCGCATTGTCATGCACATACATCTTGATTAGATCATTTGCCTCGTGAAAAGGAAGCATTTTTGTGCCGTGGTGTCTCAGATAATTTCCAGCCGAGTCTGCCGGTGGAGTTCTCCGCTAGCAACATTTAAATTCGATATTCTTCTGGCTGCTGTTTATTTTCCTCAAGCGCTCGCGTTCCCTCATTGCACCTGTCTCCATCAGCAGGTCGCGGCACTTTGGCACCGCCAAACGGGCCTGGGGGCGAGCGGTCCCTGTGGCCGCTGGTGTCCCCTGGCATCCCTGGGAGCGGGGGGCGAGCGCCGCGTCCCGCACGCCTGACAGCCCGCCCGGCCTGGGACTCCGGGTGCCGTGGTCCCTGCTGGCAGCTGCTGCCACGTTCTCTCCTGAACCGGTGGTCACACAAGGAGTGACCTCGCACCCCGCGGCCGCGCTGCCGGGAGGGCTCCGAGCCGGGGCATTGCGGCCCCTGCGCAGACAGGTCCTCGAGGGAGGGCAGCGCTCCGGTCACTGTCCGGGAGGGCTCCGAGCCGGGGCATTGCGGCCCCTGCGCAGACAGGTCCTCGAGGGAGGGCAGCGCTCCGGTCACTGTCCGGGAGGGCTCCGAGCCGGGGCATTGCGGCCCCTGCGCAGACAGGTCCTCGAGGGAGGGCAGCGCTCCGGTCACTGTCCGGGAGGGCTCCGAGCCGGGGCATTGCGGCCCCTGCGCAGACAGGTCCTCGAGGGAGGGCAGCGCTCCGGTCACTGTCCTCTCACACTTGTCACTAAAGCGTTTAACCCGCAGCGCTGGCGGTCTGAAGGGCTGCAGCAGAACCAAACCTTCCTCTCCCGAGGAGCAGAAGCACGTGAAAAATACTGGGTGGTTTGAAATGTTTGAGAAGTGGGTTGGTGACGGAAGGAGAGGGGCACATTTAGTTTCCAAGCCTTACAGCTCTTCTGAGGGGTGTAATAAAAACTGAGGGGGGAAGGGGAAGGTTTTGGGGAGAGCATCCCCTGAAGCCTCGGGAACAGCATGTGGCTCCGGGGCAATCTGCTTAATAAATATTTTTGACACCGGTTTGTCTCAAAAAGCCACCACCTCAGCCTCCGTGCCACAGGGAGCAGCTGTAAATGAAAGCGAGCTCCCGCTGTTTTCCAGCAGAACGCGCCTTGGCTCGTGGGGAAGTATCGGGCTGGGCGGAACCTGCAGCACTCGGGCCTGGAGCACCCGGCTCTGCCCGGCTCTGCCTCCTGACTTCATCCCTGCTGACTGCACAGAGCCCACAGAGACGTGTTGTCCTCCCCAGTCAGGAGCACTTTTTAAAAGGTGCGCATTTTCCACGATTTTCCAGGCATTTGTACAAACTGAATGGCCCAGCCCATGCACTCAGGATATTGCAAAACAATTAAAGTCCAGGTCCCTCAGTTACTCATGGGACCTTCTAAGACCCCCTTGGATGATTCCTGCTGGGTGCCCAGACCTCAGGGCTGCACTCCCGGCTCCAGGCCAGGCACGGAACCCCTTCCCCAAACCCTGAGCTGAAGCAGCTCCGTCCCTGCGGCGAGGATGCCCCGGGACACTGGGGAGGAGGGCCAGAGTTGTGCTGTCTTTTCTAGGGCTAACCCAAACTTTCCCCACCTGCAGCACATCTGGCCAGCTGTTTCCCAGAGGTTTAAGCAGCAGCTGAGCTTGTCCATGGGTGAATACAGCAGAAATAACCCTGTGAGGTTGCCCTGACCAGAGGCAGCTCTGGGGTGGTCACCTGTGCATGGGGCAGCCGTGCCCGTGGTCACTGCCCACCCCAGGCACGGCTGTGACATCCCCCAGACACCGCAGCCCGGCTCCTGCCCTGCTGCCCGCAGCCTCCCTCCTCTCCCGACCGCCAAAACCCTTCGTTGTACAAATTAAACCCAAACCGGAGAGTAGCTGCCGTCAGAACAAACCCGGGGGTGAATGTTCCCTGAATTTATAACCGAGGCCGACACTGATAGGTTTATTTTTTACAAATATAGCTCCAGTCCTAAACCCGGGCTTCGCTTCCCTGCAGGAATCTGCTTGACTTGGAAACCGCTACTTTTTTTTTTTTTTTTTTTCTAAATACCTTCACATCTTGTAGCTGCACATCCCTCACAGAGCTGCTGGAGCTCTAGGAAGTATCCGTGGTAGCGGAGAGCTCGCTGAAGATCTCAGCAGTTATCCCTCCTCGAGGATTAACCAATGCTGCGGGAGATCCTGGGCTAAACTGGGAGAGGGAGGGGAAGGAAGAGCAGAAATAAACAAAATAAAATCTCTCGCAGCCAGTCGCGTTCTTCGCGCATCGCCGGCACGGCCGCCCGCGCCTCAAATCCAAGCGCGAAGCGGCCGGGAAGTTCTGGGAGCCCCGCGCCGCCAGCACCGCCCCGGTATGCTCCAGGAGGTGGGCGCTGGGCACCGGCTCCGGCCGGCCCCGGGGAATTAAAGGAGTTGGCAAGATGTGAGCGGCGCCTGGGCGGCAGCTCGATCCCGCGGAGCCGGGAGCGGTGAGTTCCCACGCGGGACGTTCCGGGGGTCTCGTCCCCCCGGGACAAACTGTTGCGTTTCTGGAGCGCTGAGCTGCCGCGGTCTCTCCGCGGGCCAGGGCGCGGGGCGGCCCCGCGGGATGCGGGAGGGGAATCCGCGGCTCCGCGGCGTCCCGGGACGGAGCGGCCGGGGCGCGGGGCGGCCCCGGGGATGCGCAGCGGGGCCGGACGGNCCGCCGCGCGGGGGCTCGGCCGCGCCGGCGGCTTTGCGCGTCCCGGCTGCTTGCGCGCAGGTAGCGCGGCGGGGATGCTGCGCGGCCCTGCGCGGGGTACCGGCGGCGAGGAAGGGTCTCCGGGGCTTTTTTCCCCCCTCCCGAGCGCAGAAGGGGAGAGCCGAGCGCTGCCGGAGCCGCCGCGCAGAGGTGGCCGGGCTAAAAGGCTGAAAGCAATTAAAACTCCTCCTTTCGGATTAACAACCAAAAATTGATCGATCTGTCAGGAATACTGTTGATTTATGAAAGGTGCTTATTTCCTTGGTATGGAGAATTTTATGTTCTCTAGGTGAAACTGAGTTCACCCAGCTCCAGAGTAGATTGATGTTTTAATAAAAATAAATAAAGGGAAAAAGCTCGCCCGGTCTTTGGGGACATCAACTCTCAAATCGCGGAGTTAGACTAACAAATCAAATCGCATTATCTTTACATTTCACATCTTATAATCTAAAAAAATTTTAAAAAATTAATTAAGTTTAAAAATCGCGGGCAGCGCCGCAATCTTTATCACCGCAAAGTTTTAATATGAGGTCCAAAAAAAATTTTAAAAAGTTGAAATTACAAATAATCAATGCTTGCTGGCGGATGTGGCGGGGGGAGCGGGCGGCGGCGGGGCCGGGGGCGCGGAGCGCGGCCGCCCGCGCAGTGTCCTGTAGATGGCACACGGTCCCCACGCTACAGAGCCTTGGCGGCGGCGAGAGGGGATCTGCCGAGGGAAACGGCCATCCCAGCACTTGTTGTTTACCCAGACCGGGGCGTTCGGAAATTCATTGGAAATTCAAGCCCGAGGGGCGCGGGGAGGGCCCCGGTCTCCCGCCGGCCGCCCGCGGCCGCGGGACTTGCGCGCCGGGCGGGATGCGGGAGCGCGGTTTGCGGGGGCGATGTCGGGGGAGCGCGGAGCGGGGGAGCGGCCCGGGGGGCCCCGGCCGGGCCGGGTGCCCCGACACGTTTGTCTTTGCAATGTAAATCGCGGCGGGACAAATTGCTTATTAACAGTCGGGAAGAAGCGGCGGTTTCCTTCTTTCTTCTTTTCTTCCCCTGTTTTCATTCCGGCATGGCCCCCAGCTACGCTCGGGGCAGCCTCACCGCCCAGCAGTTTTCCCTTCATTTCAATATCCTAAAGAAAATGCAAATCACCACGCTGCGGCCTTTTTAAAAAGTTAAATTAGCAACAGCTTTAAGTGACTCTATTAGCATGGAAAACATACAAATGTTTAATGTGGGAATAGCCCGGCTTTTGGAGCTCTGCGGGCGCGGCGAGGCGGTGGGCTGGCGCCGAGCCCGGCTCGGGGGTCCCCCGGTGCAGGACCCCGGGACCCGCAGCGGGGCCGCTGGCCGGGGAAGGCACCGGGCGGGCTCCCGCAGCTCCCTGCGCCGCCGCCCCGCTCCGGAGGCTTTAATTATTTACAGGAGCGCTGTGGCTCGCGGGGAAATTGCGAGGCAGCTCGGGGGCGAGGGGAAGGGGACCTTCCCCCGGTGCGTGTGCCCCTCGGGGTGCCCTTGTCCCGCCCGCCGGGCGCCGCCTGGACCCGGTGCCGGCGCCGCGCCCGGGGCTCTCCCGCAGCTCCGCCGTGCGGGAGCGGGCTGCGCTCGCCCGGCCGGCCCGGGGCTCCGCCGCCGCTCGCCTCGGGGACCAAAGTGCTCGTGACAGCGGCAACTTCTGCTCCGCCGGTGCGGCGGGGCGAGCGGCCCGTACCGCGGGGCTCCGTCGGTTCCCTGCGGCCGGTCCGCGCTGGAGCCCCGCACCGCGGGTATTTCCCGTGCGCTGGCGGAGGATGTTCCCGGATCCCTGCAGGGCAGAGCGAGCCCTGACCACGAAAGGGTTAAGGTTTCTATTATTCAGTCGAGGTCTTGTTAGGATGTAATCTGCATTTTCTAACTACTGCGTAATAAAAAGTGAGAAGTTTTGAGACACCTTTCTTGATTATACCTTTGGCGATACTTTAGGTTTTACATTTAATTTGCATTTTGTTCTTAGTGAATATTGAAGTCTTGAGTGGAGGATTGAATTTTATTAGGACATCTGGACTGACAATATCAAATCAGACACCAACGTCCCAAAGCATGCTAAAATTTCAGAGTTAATTAGAACGAAGTGTGTTTAATTAAAGCCAATTATAATATCTGAAATTATCTGATCGATCCTTGTTTGTTCAGTTGGAGTCGGTTGATATTGTTCCCGCCGCACGATGGGACCTGTCCGGTCGCCAGCTCCCCGCGGCCCCGGCTGCGCGCCCGCGCTCTTCCGCGGGGGCGGCTGCCGCTCCGCCTACGCGGCTCCGGGCCGCCCCAAGCCCCTTCCCGGGGCCCCGGGGGGCAGAGACACCGCGGCCCCGCAGCACCCCCGGGCCGCGGCCCCGCATCCCGCGGGGACCGGGAGGGCAGCGCCCGCGCCGCGCCCCCGGGCCCCCGGGGGCCGGGCCGGGCCCGCGGGGAGGTTTA
>VWZV01010981.1:91488-96488 GCA_013397155.1 Irena cyanogastra
TAAAATACCTTTTGCCTGACCTCAGATTTGGGAGATAATTGACATTGCTGGTAGCCACCTCCCCTTAACCTTTCCCTGGCTGTAATTTCAGATTATTTTCCCTAAACGACTTGGCTGTTCGTGCTGGGTTTTATTTTTTTTATTATTTTATTTATTTATTTATTTACTTATTTATTTAATTATTTATTTTTACTGCCGGCTCGCCGGTGCAGCGCTTTAATTCCTCCCTGTTCCAAGTTTACACCTTCGGCGGGGTGGCGGCGGCGGCTGGAGGGCGAGGGGTTTTTTTTCGTCAGCAGCGTTTCCTTTCACTTCCCGTCACAAAGGTGAGAGCCGCTGACCTTTGCTGGCAGTCCCGGCCGCTGAATTATTCATGTGATTGACTTTTTGTCAGTGCACACAGTTGTGCTCTGGGACATTTTATTCATTTACCTCATTTAAAGCGCCTTTCTGCACCTGTTCAAGTATTAATATCATGTAATTTGGGCCTAATGCCGATTTTGCTGAACACTCATTATATTTTTTATTAGCTATATTTCCAAACGATTATGTATGATTATTACCAAGCCTTACAAACAGCAATGGGTTATTCCCTAGACCTTTACATCTTCTTGTCAGGTTGTTTTCAGAAGCAAGGAGGATAAACATTTGACCAGTCCCAATGTTTTTATTCCTACTCCATATCCAACCAGAGAACTTAAAGCTTTTTCCCTTATGGCTTTGCGAAAGCATGATTAAATCCAACTCTGCAGAAGCTGTACAAATGCCAGCATTTATAAGGTCAACGCTTTTGTTAAAAATGCTATGTAAATGAGGATCTGCAAAAAGGGACATTAAATAAAATTAAATTCATTGTCTTCTTTAATGTCATTTACATTTTGGCTAAGCCCTGGCCTGTCAAGGAGGATTTTAAAAATAATTTTAATTACACATCATTTAGGGATCCAAGGTTTTCTATTCAGTAGCATTTGGATAACCTGCAAAATGGTGACTGTTTATTAACTTCTTAAATGACAACTTGTCATTTCATCTGCATAATGCAATGAAAACAGAGCAGTTTGATGTCATTTTTTTTTTAATTCTTATTTTTCTTTAAGATGTGCACCAAACTGCTGGAAGAACAGACCTTAAAATAGCTCAGCTGCTCTTTTGCTTTCAGGGTCCTATTGGCACTACCAAGTTCAGAGTATATTAAAAAATTACGACTTTCCTGGGTAACCAGTTCTGGAAAAAATTGCCATCAGGAACCCGACATTGATTTTTTTTTCTCCTTAAGAAGGTGGTTTATTGTAGATTAATGGGTTTAGCTGCGAGGGATCTGTTTGCAGACAGGGCAGCTGGATTGGGGTTTGAGGCGTGCAGGTACGAACACCTCTCACCTGTTCAAACGGGGACACGGCACACGCCGGGGCTTCAAATGTACATAAAAACAGGGCCAAAAAGGGCAAATCAAAGCCATCTCTGTAATCCAGCCCCTCCGAGCTCCCCCACACCCCAGAACCAGGACTTTGGACGTGCTTCCTTCCCCCTTTGGCTTTCTTTCCCTCGGGTCATCTGAGTCGCAGCATTTACATCGCTCCCTGGTAATCCCTGCTGCTAACCGGAGCACAAGCCGCAGCCCAGGAAATCGTGGGAATACCTGGGATGCTGGGATGCGCTGGGAGACGGCTTCCAGAGCACTGTTCCCCAGGAAATCCCAAACGTGCCGGGTGAGACTCCTGCCCCGCTTCCCCCCACCCCGTCTGATACTTGATTATCTGAAGCCCAAAGCATTGCACGGCTCTAGGAGGAGGGAATAATAAAATCCCGTGCTTTTGTGAGAGAGGAAAAGCGGGGGGAAGGGATTTAAGCAAAGCTGTCAAAAACTATACTCCAGGAGGGACCCTGATACAAACCATCCCGGGCTTCTGCTGCAGCCTTATCAGGTGAAAAGCAAAGATACTGCCAGAGCCTGTAATTTTGTTAGGATGCCTTTGATGAATTGGATTAGGTTATGGAAAAATCTTTCAAACTCAGAGTTCTGGTACGTGAGCTTCCAGGAAGTAAATAATTACTCTCAGACAGCAGATAATTAAAAAAAACAACCTGTGAAACACAAAGTGGTAGAAATGGGTTTAATAAGGCTCCGTTGCTAACACAGGGAGATTTCGGGGGGCCGGGGGTAGGAGCAGCCCCGGTGTTGGGTTACTCGCAGGGCTGAAGAGGGAGTGCTTTGCCGGGCTGGAGGAGGTGGAAATTCCAGGCTGGGAGGATGGAAATTGTCACCGGGGATGCCAGGGGGTGATTGACATGCGGGGCGAGGGGAAGGGGACGCGGGAGCCCAACCTGCGCTTGGCAGCCCCGGCGGAGCTCAGGAAAAGGAGAGCCATTCACGCGGGTCCCGCTGCCAGCCGAGCAGCTCCGCCGGCTTGTTTATCTTAACAGCAAATCTCGCAAAAACGGCTGTGGTCAAACCTGTACAGCACAACCTTATACCGGCATTATTAATGCCCTGTTAAAATAAAGATGTAACTGAAAAAAAAAAAAAAAAGCTGGAGCTGGGGAATTTTGCAGGCTGAGGGGCACTCTGGGCTTTACGAGATGTGAGTTTGCTGTTAACCGTTTTGGTTCTTTCATGTTTTAAGTCGAGGAAAACTTGCTGGTTCCTCGGTGTATCAGCTCAGCTCTACCAGAACATAGCTGGCTCCTTTCTAGGTTTTATTTTGCTATTGAACAGACTCTCCTTATTTCTCCAAGATGGAAAATATCCGGAGTGTAAACAGCGTTTGTTCGGGAGCAAGGGAAGGTGTTTGTTCCACAGGGTTTGGAGATTTCCAGGTGGCGGGGCCAGAGGCAAATTTAAAAAAAAACCTAATAAATAATAATAATGATTACTAGGCTTAATTCTGTCATACTTTGGGCAAAACCAAAGTTTCACAGCCAGTGAAAGGACACGGAGCCCACGGTGGCGTGGCACCCGTGCCAGGGGCGCGGGGAGCAAACGCAGCATCCGCGCGCGGTGGCGGCCGCGGCGAGGATAGCGCCGTGTTTTCCCAATAATTCACTAGGAAATGAGTTTAACATGTGTGGAAAGGAAGGGGCTTACATTTGTGTTGTTGTAAGACATGTAGCATAGGCCCAGCTAGCGGAAGGAGTCGGCTCCAGCTTGTCTCTCGTGAAAGACGAAACACGGTTACACATCTGGTGAGAAAGAGCAGTTCATTTGCCCAGACAGCTCGCTCTGCAGCCGCTGAAAGGAGCTATTTTGACAGAAACAAAGCCATGGGGGCTGGGGCAAGCGATTAGCGGGATCCTGCTCGCTCAAAAACTCCTTGGCCTTAATGATAAAGAAATAGAAAAGGAAATAAAGAAACCTGGCCTAAGCCTCCAGCAGTGTTTAAGGAGGCTTTGGGAAAGTAGCAATACAAACAAGGGCTTCCATGTCAAATTCCCGCTGCACTTGGTAGAAGTTTCTAAGGAAAAAAAAGGTTGGAAGAACGGCAGAACAAAAATTAACCTGAAAGCTGAAGGAGTTATTAAAACGCAAAGGTCCAGCCTCGCTTCTGGGATAAGCTCATTTTCCTGAGACATGTGCAGGAGAAGAAGTTGATTTGACAGCATGGAGGGTGTGGTGCTCTCATTTAAAAAGTGAATTCACCACTGAAAATCTTCACCACACACTTGGTTTGTTCCCTGGCCCCATGGCTACACTGAACCTTCAGTTTAGTTATAAAGAAAACAACGAGCCCTATCAAAAACCCCAATCTGGACAAAAAAAAATCCCAATCCTCTCCTTGAAGAGAGGTTATTAATGCACAAAGGAGAGATGTGAGTGCCCTTTCTTTTGAATAACAACCAATAAAATTGAATTGGTCTTGGTATTGTGTGGATTGTCAGGAATGCTCTTTACCAATCCAAATTTGATTAGGATTTCCTCTTTATGTTTGTGCAGTTCTTCTGTGCTTCACGAGATGCTGGTGGGCAGCGAGCTGCCTGTGCTAATCCAAACAGGTTTATTAAGGCATGGAGGGGTCCACTGGGGCATTGCAGTGGGGCTGTCCTGCTGGAAACAAGCAGTTCAGCAGCTGGGGGTACAAAGAGATCTAGGGAGTGATCCCAGAGTTCTGCTCCAGCCTCCCACTACTTCCCAGGGTGGTCATGGCTGGATGTCTGCTGGTCACTGGGCTCCACAGGGATGAAGGAAAGTCAGTGACAGGAAAAAGCACCCACAAAACTTTGATTCTTTCCATTGGAGGTGGATTTTAGACCTGGGAAGTTGTCCTGGCTTGGGTAGTGCCTGCTCTCTGTGAATTATGCCATCAATACTTCCTGAGATTACTTTTCTTTCTTTTTTTCTTTTTTTTTTTTTTTTTAATTCTATAATCCTGAATAACTCTGGGTTTGGTGTGGGAGTTTCCTCTTTCCACTACTTCCAGAAATCCAGGGACAACTTTACCTTCTTTGATTTGTAGCCACCTTGAGTTTTTGTCCGGGTTTTGTTCCTACATTCTCATCCTCTGTGTATCCAGGTGCTGGAACAGATCCATCTTTTCTTTAGCAGCATTAACTCCTGGAGTTTCCTTCAGCACCCTCCTTTTTAGTGACTGACTGCTGTAATTTTATCTGTGTCTGTTTTCCAAACCACATAACTTGGAAATAATGGAGTTTCAGATGTAAAAACCAGAATGATTATAAATAATTAGAAGTTAGATTGAGCTACAGTATAAAATGAAACTAATTGCGCTCTGTGCAGTTGTTTGGTTTTGGATTTTCTTTTTTTTCTTTTGGTTTAATAAATTAAACTACAAATTTTTTTAATTGCCAAACAAAATGTTAGGCCAGCTTTAACCAGTCCTGACAGTAAAACACAACATAAAACCTGCTGAGAGTTATATGTGGTATTTAATAAGAGACAGAGTAATGCAAGGGTTTTTATGGTTAAGTATGAATTCACACCCACAGCATTTGTTTCGCATTAGAAAAGGTTTGTAAATCAGATCAATATGCTTGGATATTGTGGT
>VWZV01010981.1:106488-118988 GCA_013397155.1 Irena cyanogastra
TTGGCTCTGTTCAGGTCCCTCATTCTCCAGTTCTTCTTTCTGCCCAGAATTCCTCTGATTCAGTATTTTCCCATCCACTCACTTCCTCAGCTCTGGATTTTGTTATCTTTGTTCCACTGTTAACACTGCAGCAGTTTTTTGGCTTTCCATCACCTTGGTGATCTGATATTTTTTCATTCTCACCTGGTCAGTCACAGGCTTCTCCTAAGGATTGTTTTCTTTCCTTGAGCCTTGCAGTTTTATCTCCTGTGCTGTGCTGACTCTTGTGCTTTTCTTCCTTGCTGTTCACCCGGTTTTGCCTGGGTTTGGTCCCCTTTCCTCCTTTCTGTGTGTGCCCTTCTCCACCCACAGAGCCCCAGCTCAGCCTGCCAGGTGAGCCCCAGCTCTGTCCCTGTCCCCTGCCTTGTTTTCCCTTCAGACCTACCTCGGGGTCTCTTTGGAATCTCTCTTTCTGAAGGTTTGCTCTGAAGGGAACTAAATGTCAGCAAAAGCCAACATCAGCTTCAGAAGTTTGGGGTGAGGCCACAGATGCCACCCCTGGGCTCTGTCACTCGTGTGTCACTGCCTCTGAGTGCATCATTTTCAAGCCACAGACAAATTCTTCTCCCTTAATCTCAGCTTTATTTCTGTTTCTTCCAGTAAAGGGAGGAGTTCTCACCTTGGGTGTCAGGCTTGCATCATCCTCCCCTCTTCATCCTTCTCCCCATTTCCCTCTGATGCTCAAAAGGCAGCAGGAGCCTCAGCTCCCCCCAGCTCTGACCACAGGAGCCACCGAGGCTCTGCCTGTCCCTGGCGTGGAATACAGATGTTCTCACAGCCCCTGCAGCTTGCTCACCACATTTATCCCCACAGAGAGCTTGCCCTGCCTCCCCTCTGCCTGGCAGCAGGTCGCAGACGACGCAGACCAAGGGAAAGCAGCCAGGGCACAGGAGTGGCCTCCTCCTTGTTCCCATGGTGTGGAAAGAATGATTTGATCTGGAGGCAGAGGCTGTGGATGCCTTCCCTGGAGTGTGGTTCTGGCTTGGCACTGGGGACACAGGGACTGGCAGGGTTGGTGCCACATGGACCTGCAGAGCTGCCTCTGGAAGGGAGGGAAATCTCAGAGTCCCAGCCTGGCTTGGTGGGAAGAGACCTTAAACTTCCTCCAGTGCCACCCCTGCCATGGCAGGGACACCTTCCCCTGTCCCAGCTGCTCCCAGCCCCAGTGTCCAGCCTGGCCTTGGGCACTGCCAAGGGTGGGACAG
Source organism: Irena cyanogastra (assembly GCA_013397155.1). Classification (NCBI taxonomy): domain Eukaryota; kingdom Metazoa; phylum Chordata; class Aves; order Passeriformes; family Irenidae; genus Irena; species Irena cyanogastra. Next base: position 107,733 of record VWZV01010981.1, read on the forward strand.
CCAGAGCTGCTCTGGACAGCCTTGTTCCCAAAAATCCAAACCACCTGGAGCCCTGCTGTGCTTTCTGCCTGCTCTCTCCTGTCTTCTTTGCTCCTTCTCTTCCACCTCCATGAACTGCTGGTGCTGCTCATTAGCTCTCCATCTTAATTGTACTTTTTGACATTTAATGTCAGGGTCTGTCTTCACTGGGAGGTCTTTCCAGAGCTCAGACCACAAAACCCTTATCCTCACCAGCCCTTCTGGATTTCCCACACATCCCTCACTGCTGATGGACACAGCTGCTGTCCCACAGTCCTGCCAAAGGATCCCAGCGTTTGTATCTGCACACAGTCACAGAGCCCTGGAAGGCTGGGGTTGGAAGGGACCTTGCAGACCTTGCTGGTCCAACCACGGGCTGGGGCACCTTTCAGTGCCCCAGGTGCTGCCTCTTGTCACCCAGCCCTGGCACACAGCAGCCCTGGCACACAGCAGCCCTGGCACACAGCAGCCCTGTGCCCCCACCCAGCCCCAGCCCCTGCCCACCCCCCCAGGCCTGTTTGGGGGGTTTGAGGAGCTCCTCTCCTCCGGGGCTGCTCCCAGCCTGGCCAATCCCACCCAGGGCACTGCAGGGATTGCAGGGCTCTGTAGATGTGGCACCTGGGGACGTGGGCTACTTGTGGCCTGGGCAATGTCAGGTTTATATTTGCACTTGTTGATCTTAAAGGCCTTTTCCAACCTCAATGATTCTGTGAGTCTGTGATTTTCCTGTATAATTTTCTGTATTTTTCCCTCATTTTCTCTCTTCTCCCTCTGCTGTAGCACACACTCACCCCACCACGAAGCCTCTGCTGCTTTGGCTTCCTTCAGATATCTCTTGCAGATTCCCCCCACTTGTCACTGAGCCAACCCAACACCTGCTTTGCTGTTTGCATCCATCAGCAAGAATCAACTTTTTCACCTTTTGCTAATTTTCCTACCATCACCACACTTCATTATTTCTAAACCAGCCATTGGCTGCACATCCAATTTACTAAATAATGCATATGGCATTCATGTCCATGCTGGCCATGCACTATACATTACCTTTTAACAGCTCTTTATGCCCACATTTTTTACTAACTCCTACAAAAAGTAAAACTTCCTCATTTTTAAGGGTTGTTGTGACCTCAGAGAGAATTTCAGGCACTAATGAGCACTGATAAACCCTTCTTCAAACCCAAACCACAAAGTCTGGCTGACAAAACATACATAGAAATTAAAAAATAAATGATTTGATTTCTAAAGAGCTCTCACCAGTGGCAGCAGAGCTCCTGCTTTGCTTTCTGGATTTGTGCTGCTGGTGGAGTGCTGGTGACTGGCCCTGAAGGCTGGAACTGGGGCAGATCCCCAGTGTCAAATCAGTTCTAGTTATTTCTGAATTGTCATTAATCTCTTTCCTTTCCTCATTTACTAATGGGCCTAGTTTCTCTGGGCTGCTTCTCTTTAGCACACAAACAATTACAGGCAGAGAACACCCTTAAGGTTGCAAAGACAAGCATTTAAAATTAAAGGTGCTGTAATGAAGGCAACCCCTGCGAGCTTTGCTTGGGCTCCCTGTGCACATCCACGAGGATTTTGGGCTGTGTTCCATAATCTGAACCAGGATTTTCCCCCCACACCATCCCCACCTCGTTCAGCTCTGTTCTGGATTTTCCCCTCATTGTTCAGCGTGTGCTCCTCTTGCTTTAGCTATTGAGTGTTACTCAGGCCTGGCCTCCAAAAAACCCACCCAAATTTCTCCCTGAGCCATCTCACAGAGCTGCTCACCACTGTGTCCCTGTCACAGGAACATCCCAGCCTCAGGGACGGGAATGGCAGCATTGAGGAAGGGAGAATGAGGCAGGGGAGTCTCTCTGTGCCTGCAGCACAGGGGAAGTCGGGGCTCTGCCTTGTCCCAGTCTGTGCAGGACACGTGGACATTATCTAAATGTCACTATGTGCAGTGCACACACAGTATGAACACAAATGGGCTTTTCCTCTGTCCAAACCTCAGCTATTGCTGATTTCAGTTGTAGGAAAATGCACAAATCCTCCTGTGGGGTAAAGCCAGCCCAGGGAGATGAGCCCTGCAGAATTCATCATCCCCTCTCCAGTGCTTCTGTGAGCAGAGCTGCCCACAGGGCTTGGCTGAGGTTCCTGACTTGTCCTTTTCACAATTTTTAGCATTATCAACAAGTTTTGAGAGGGGTGATTACAAAGAACTTGTAATTAATCATTCATTTCATTTCTATGAGGAATGGGCTCATAAAGAAAATTTTAGCTCCATAATCACAAAATATACAAGAGTGTGTAAAATAAGGCACTTCATGAAACTTTCAGCATCCTTGAGAAACCCCTAGAAGTGATTTCCCTGTGCCCATGGGATACCCACAACTTGGAAACAGTTAAATGCACTGCAGAGACACTATCAGAGTTAGCTGTGGGCTCCCAATAAAGAAAAGATCCCTAAATTTCACCAAGTATTTCTTTGTTCATGGCAGGGGAGTGATAAGGCTGGGGAACCTCATATCCTGTCTGGAGCACATTCCTCTGCTCTGACTCCCAGGGAAGCCCTCCAGCTAATTAATGAGTTCCTCCCTCGTTTGGGGTCTGTTGAAGGCGCTCTGACACCTCGTTCTTTACTCTGAGTGTTCAGGGAGAGTGACACAAGGGGTGCCAGGCATCCTCAAGGAAGGATCAATGCTGCAGAACAGCTCTTTTCACAAAGCTGGAAAAGAAGATGGAGAGAAATTGAGCCTGGATTTGGGACAAGGACAGCAAAAAAAAAAAAGCAGAGGGGAGATGAGGAGAAGCAGAGGGGTGAGGCAGCAAAGTTATAATGAATGAAAAGACCAAAAACTGCACAGAAAGAGAGCAAGAGATGGTGAATTGGAGTGGTCCCCTTCCAAAAGGTCCTGGGCCATCTCTCCTCCCCCTGTTCCAAGCAGGTGACACCAATGTCACACAGTGCCAGCAGCTGGAGAGGAGAACCAGGAAGAGCTGCAGAGGGTCCCCAATGCTGGGAGCTAACCAGGAAACCATGAGTTCTGAAAGAGACAGAGAAAAAAATAAATGCAAGGAAGTTGCTGAAGTTATTAAAAGATAAGATTTATGGGCAAGTTCATTTCAGTTGGTTGGCTCTCCAATCAACTACCGTTGCTAATTGGATTAGTTGCCAAAATAAGCTAAGAATAGAACCTTCTCTTTCCTTATTGTTAAAGCTTTCCAGGGAAAAAGTCCTTGAGGACAAAAATTAAATCTTTATTTCTAGCAACACAAAATTGCCCTCTGTAAAAAGGCAGAACCTTCGCACTTGGCTGTTCCTCCTCTCCTGCAGAGCTCCTGCAGTCCCTGGGTGCCAGCAGAGGGAACATTCTTGCTCCTCTCCAAATCAAGTGGTTTGTGGCAGATGCCGAGCGTTGTTCCCCTTGATTTTGTCAGTCTTTCTTGTCCTTTCTGGAGGAATTTCCTTGCTGCATTTTCCACAGCTGACTTACGGCTCTCTGGGAGCGTAAACACTTCTGACAGAATGGAACAAGCCTAGAGAAAGCCTTAGGAAATTTCAGAGTGCCCCTTAACACGAGAGCCCTCAGCAGCCATCCCCCAGCACGGATTGTTTCCCCTGAAGCCAGCGCAGCTCTTTCCAAAACAGCTTTCTGGGGAGGGAATCTGGCCCTCTTTCACTGCAGCATCAAAGTGCAGGTACACAATGACCTGGGAATGAGTTATTTGTATAATTCAGGTTTGTGTGCTCTGTGTTGGGCCCCTCTGCCCCTGGAACAAGAGCAGATCCACTGGAATTATTAATATCATGATCACTGATATTTATTTTTGGGTTTTTAAAAATTATTTTTGTATTAATACATTAACTCAACCTGTAGTAAGTATTCAGACTACTCTTTGTTGTAGCCTGTGGGACATGAACTTTTATACAAGAAACTCAGCACAGTTCTTATTTTGCAACTTAATAAGCAGATTGTGCCTCTCCTATGGCAACAGGCAGAGCTGGGGGGGCTCACCTGGAGAGGAGCAGCTCCAGGGAGAGCTCAGAGCCCCTGCCAGGGCCTGAAGGGGCTCCAGGAGAGCTGGAGAGGGACTGGGGACAAGGCATGGAGGGACAGGACACAGGGAATGGCTCCCACTGCCAGGGGCAGGGCTGGATGGGACATTGGGAATTGGGAATTGCTCCTGGCAGGGTGGGCAGGCCCTGGCACAGGTGCCCAGAGCAGCTGGGGCTGCCCCTGGATCCCTGGCAGTGCCCAAGGCCAGGCTGGACACTGGGGCTGGGAGCAGCTGGGACAGGGGAAGGTGTCCCTGCCATGGCAGGGGTGGCACTGGGTGGGATTTGGGGTCCCTTCCATCCCAAACCATCCTGGGATTCTCTGCAGATCTGTTCTACAGCAATTATCACCTCTCATGTCTAAAGGCATGGTTAATTAATTGAGATTCTACATTCTGGTGTCAGCTTTTGATTTTTGTTTTTATTTCAATGAAGAAAAACCCCTGTAACTTAGAGGTGGAGATGTTCTGATGTGCTTTGCAAATCTTCAGCACAGGTGAAGGGCAGAGGATGAGACTAAAGCATGTCCTGGAACCACAGCCTGCTGCTGTCTGTGGAGCTCATGGCTTGGAGACTCTGATAATTCGTAGGAATGTGAAATAAATCCACTGTCTTGCACTGAGGACAAAATTAATCCATTTGTTTTGTCCACTGTGGTGCAGAACCCCCTCCCAGGACCAAGGATTCCTGCGTTGTTGGTGGATGGTGGTAGCACTGAGCTCCGGGCAAAATGAAAGATGCCTACAGGTGGTGCATACATTCCATACATTTCCCGTCTGTTTCTGTGAAAGGAAACCACATTTCCTAGAAACAGCGAGCAGGGAACTCACTTCAAAGTGTAAACAAGCTAGAATAAAGCACCTTTCCAAAAAACCTTCCTTTAAAGACAGGCCAGGTTTTAATTCTGTTTAATAAAAACATCGGATCTGAGCGATTATTTTGGGCGTCTTTTGAAGCCTGGTGTGAAAAGCCCATCAAAATCTCTTGGTGCAGCCCAGCAGTGCCCACCTGGGAGTGTGCCCAGCCTGAACCAGAGCTGGGGGATTGGCAGGGATGCCAGCCCTCTCCATGGAAAGGGAGGGAGAAGCTAAAGTTGCAGATTGTATCTCATGGCTGTCATCAAACCATTATCGGTTTCTCCACCGAGATACCGAGAGCCATTTATCTGTCCCAGAAATCCTGCCCGGGATTAGGTGCCAACATTTCCACCTGTTCCCCACCCATCTGCTGAATTTCTTCATCCCTTAAACTCAGCCTTGTGGAGCTGTTTGAGCATTCTGGGTTTGAAACTTTTCCCCTTTCCTCTTGTTTTTGCGTTTGGAACTTTTCATTCACAGAACATGAACGTTTCTGGGTGATGGGAAATTCCATATCCAACTAAGCTAGGGAGGAAAATGCCATAAAGATATTTTATTAGTTTTCATTCGAGTAGAAGTATTTGAATTAATTTAATGTGTTTAGAATCATGGAATCATTTAGAATCATAGAACGCATTTAGAATCATTTAATGTGTTTAGAATCATAGAATGTGCTGTCTTAGAAGGGACCTGTCAGGATCACAGAGTCCAATTTGTGGGTTTGCACAGGACACCCCAACAATCCCACCCTGTGCCTGAGTGCATTGTCCAAACACAAATTTCAATTTGTTCTGGGAAATCAGAGGCACTGCAACTCCCCCAGAGAGGTCAGGGGCCCTCCTGGAAGGTCTTGAGAGGTCTGACAGACAAAATTGCCCCTCGTGCCCAACTCAGAAGGTCAAAGCCAAAGTTGATGGTTGTTTGCAGGTACAGAGGAAAGAACTTTGGATTAATTACCCAGCATGGATCTCCTCAGGTAAAGCACCCAGCTTTTTGACATATATTGGATATTACAGCTGCCTAACAGGGGCATCAACCATCAAATATTCCAGTTGTGGCACCTGTGGGCACCCAGCAGAGGCTTCTGGTGAAGGAAACCCCTCTGCATTTGCTCAGAGATGACCCAAAAACCCCAACTGAGACCCATTTGCAGCTGAACCCGATCCAGCTGTGTGGAACAGGGCTTATTATTGGAAAAGTTTGGGGAGAAACCCGGAATGTCATGCAGTTCTACTAATATTAGCTTTAGCAACTCACAATTATAGTGACTAATTGGAGCCATCACTCATTGCTATTGAGTTCCCAGGTGAAAACTATGGACCAGAACCCCCATTAGCATAAATTAGCATTGGAAAGTCAATTAAGTTACACTGATTTTACACTAGTTTTACTGTCTTTCATAAGGCAGAGAGGAAAAAAAAAGCCCCATTTCTGGCTTCAATCACCTTTTTTTTTTTCCCCTCCAAAGCAAATTTTGGTCACATTTCTTCAGAAGTCTCCAAAACCAGACCTGTCTTCACCTGGAATGGAGCCCTGTGGCTTGGCTGGGCAGAGCAGGCTTGCTCTGCTGTTTCCTTGTTCTCAAGGTGATTTGAGTGAGCTGGATTGCTGCTTCTCCTCAGCGCAGGATTCAGAGCGGATAAATGAGATTTTTCCACGAAATAGCTCTTCCAGGGATCTTGCTCCCATTCCCATCAGGAGTGGAGAAGCTTTTTCTCCTCTCTTCTGGGGAGAAAGGGGAGATAAGAATGGAAAAGGTAAAAATATACAATGGGAAGATGTTCCCTGATTTAAGGAAAAAAAAAAAGATAATTTGCATTGTATTTATAAATGAGTGTGTGAATGGCTGAATACAGAGCTTGAAAACAGCAATATTTTTCAGTAGCATAAATCTTAATGGAAATCTGGCAGAAAGGTAAAAGAAAAAAAAAATCTGCAGGTTGATGGTATAAATTGCAAACACGCGACTCAGAAATGTTCTACCCTGGCTTGAAGTTATCAGAGACGTTCCTGAAGAGAAGAGAGGGATGTGCAGAACACCAGTGGTTTATCAAACCTCTCCTACAGAGCTGCAGAATGAAGATCACATGAACTACAGGACAGTGAAAATGAGAATGAGTGTCAGACAAACAAATCCAAGAGGTTTGGGAGCTTTTGAGCCATACATGGGCACTGGTTTGTGTTTTCTTCTTAAATTTAGAAAAGTAATAACTGCAGACGTGAAACACTCAGGGCTTGGGGGTTTTTTGGTGAAAGATTGCCTTCCATCTGCAGAGCTACAGCAGTGTCAGGCTGGCCCTGTGCCACCTGAGGGACTGAACAAGAAGAGAACACCGAGGTCTGTCTCTGACATGGTGAGGAATTCCCCACAGCATCATTTCTCACCAGCAGTGGCACCAAGGGTCTGCCCTGGGCCACCAGGAAACGCTCGTGCCAACACCCAGGCAGAAGACACGAGCTAAATATTTTCTCATCTGAAGCTTGTCTTCATAGTTCAGGTATTTCCACAAATTCTGCAGTCGTGTCAGAAGGCTCCAGGTGGAGGGAGCAGAGGTTTCCACTGAGGCTGGACCAGGGCTGACATTTGGGCACATTGTGTTCTTTGAGAGATTCCTGGGCAGGTCCTGCCCATCTCTGACCACTCCTGTCCTCGAGGCTTCACTGCAGCACCCCAGGACCAAACACTGCTCCAGGACGTGCCCATCCACCCTCCAACTTTGTCTCAGAGCTCCTCAAAACTCTTCGCCTTCATTACAAATTTTTTTGGACATGTTTCTTGCCTCCATCAGTGTGAACCCAGCAACACCTGACTGCAGTGAAACATTCTGGATTTAAATATTCTCCTAGGTGTGCCCTTTGGCTGTGTCAGCAAACATTTTCCTTGATGTAAATGCTCCTCCTGTGGAGCATCCGTGTCCCCCAGGTATCCCCTGGGGACAAATCTTTCTAGCCTTATCTTTGTATTTGTTCCCTCCTGTGGTGTCTCAGACTAGAGGCTGCTCTGTTTATTGCTGTTAGGAGTTCTGGAGGCACAGTGGGGTCTGTGAATGTGGTGGCATCACACATCTCCCACGGCCAAGGAATTGGCATTTATTGAGCTGTTCATGGAGTCCCAGAATCCCAGAATGGTTTGAGGTGGAAGGAACCTTAGAAACCATCCAGTTCCACCTCCAGCCACGGGCAGGGACACCTTCCACCACCCCAGATCGCCCCAAGCCCTGCCCAGCCTGGCCTGTGAGATAATTTGTCCTTTGTTAGGACAAACTTTCCAATGCACTTCGGCCGGGATTATTTCATCATGGAGAAGATTATTTTTGTGGGTAAAGCCATCAAGAACAGACTCATAACTTGTCCTTTTGGCTGAGAGAGGATGAACTGGGACCTTTCAACTGGTTTTGGGACATGAGACCCTTCAGACAAAGAGTTAAAGGGAACACGAGGAAAACTCTGGGACTGTTTGGAAGCTTTGATAAGCGAATTATTGAAATTATTTGATGATCTCCAATAGCTCAAGTGGAGCTCGTGGGCAGGCAGGGAGGGCTCTGGCATGAGGATCACGCTGCTGCTCCCACTTGGAGCCCTTGGAGGATGTTGGGAAGCGTGGAGGAGCCCCTCTGTTCTGGGGGTGAGGGCAGGAGGTGAGCACAGAGCCCCAAATGCCGTGCGCAGCTGGGACTGGGTGCAAGATGAGCTGTGGGGAATTTCAGAGCCTAAGCTTCAAAATAAAATAAAATTTAAAAAAAAAAAAAAGCCAAAAAAAAAAAAAGCTCCAAATAGGGCCCATAGATGGTAATGACAATGTTTTGTTATCTTTATGTTGTTTTCTTTGCATGCTTGTTAAAAAGTGGAGTCAGAGTGTCTGAGACAGAGCCCTAACAAGTTCCTTCTAATCAGCCCCGGAATGCTTCTGTCAGGCACAAGAAAAATGCTCAGCTTGAACAAAGCTGCATTTTTCCCCCAAGAAACACATTTGTTTAAAGATTGGCCTGTCAATTTGTGAATCAACATTTCGGCTTTTTGCTCAGACATCATGCTTTTGCTTTTTTTTCCCCCAAGAAGGGGAAATAATACAAAGCTGCTATTTGTTGTTTGAAGGAAGTAAACTTCATCAGGTCGACTTAGATGTGTGCTTCAAATGTCACTCAGTACAGCTTTCTTGTAATGAAACGCTGCATACAGATTTCTTCCTTTAGGCTCAAGGGGATTAGACCCAGTAAAAGAAAAATTCAGTCTTCCTTGCTGTGGTGCATCAGAGTGAGAAGTTTAAAATCCACAATTTATTCAAATATTGATATTTCTACTTGTCAGAAGAGAGGTGCCTTGAAATTTCCACTGAGCACTGTTGTCAGAAGAATTGCAAGAAATGTGTCAGATAATTCATAAACGGAGTTCACGACTGTGAAATCAGTTGGGAACAGCAAAAAAAAAATATTCTTGTTGATGTAGAATAGGGGCAATATAACAGAAAATAGCACTCACTTTTCCATCATGTCAAGCAAATGCTCCATTTGGGCCAGATATTTTTTTAAACAGCTTGCTGCTTCTGGAGGAGCCCACAATGCATGAAAAATGTGTTGAGTTGTGCTTTGTAGACAAGAGATCTGTTTGTTGGTTTTCCCTCCCCGCCCGTTCCCATCCCACCCAGCCCAGGCTGCCGGGGAGAGCCCGGTTCTGCATGTGGTTTGCATTACAGCCTTAAAAAGCTGTGAACGACTGGGGTAATGATGTAAAGCGCGAGTGTAAATTCCAAACTGTTGATAGCAGCGAGGGAAGCTGAAGAAATTTTTTCTTAGTATTTTTTAACCCCCGCCATGTGTTGAAGTCATCTCGCCCTTCCCTCCGAGCCGGGGGGAGCGGGGCTCGCCTTCTAACGAACAAAACCCGCCTCCCGCTAATGGCAGGGCGCTGTTCTGCCGGGATTCGGGGCAGATTTGGGCTCAGCAGCGGGTGACGTCAGGCGGCGATGCCGCCCAGCTGCTTTGTGGCAGGAGCGGGGCTCGCCCCAGAACCAGGGTCTGGAGCCGGAGAGCCAACAGCCCCAGCCGGGCAGAGAGAGAAACATTCCCTGGAAAACACATCCCTCACTGCTCCCCCTGCTCAGGGCTCACGGGGCGCCCCTCACTTCCCATCTGGGTGCGGGTACCAAACCCGAGGAGGCTGAGCCGTAGCATCCTTGCGAGCGCGGGTTTTGTCACGGGCAACTCCTTCAAATATTGCCTGGTTTCCGTGGAACGCATGAAAAAGGCGTTTTCCAGTACGCTTTCAGTATAAAACCTTTGGAAAATGGATAGCTTAGTGAGAGCTTCTGTGAATATTTTAGAAATATCCTTGATAATACGAGTGTTTTATTAGTATAAATGTAGGTAGTGTAAACACTGTAGCATCATTTCTACAGTGATCGCTTTCCTTTTTATTTATCTTTTTTTTTTTGTTTAAATTCAGTACATCCCAAGTATTCCTCTGGCATTATACTTCTATAGAGGAAATTGAGCTCAATATGGCAAAATTTACTTCTCTCCTATCCTAGTTAAACTCTCAGAATTAAGTGGGTTAATTCAACCTACAGCCTAAATTTGCAGAACACATGTGAATTTGCAGAACACGTGATTTTTTTTTTTGCAGCTGCTTGAACAACCCCCCCTAAGAACCCCACTGCTAGAAAACACACCAATATTTCCCCCCCCAGTATTTCCAAACTGGTTTATTTCTATTTGTGAAGTGGAAAGCGTTCCCTAATCCCCCTTTCATTAGCTCCCTGTATTCTTTGCTTGCTCCAGAGTGGACACTACGAGAGGCTGACATCTTTGGCTCGTTAGAGCATAGATGCCTGCAGAAGCTGACGTTTTCCACGCCTGCTTGCAGCCTATTTTTCCTTTACATCCATTGCTTACTGTCTGCTCGGTGTCTGGGCGAATCTGTCATCTGTGCCAGAGCACAGCCCGCTGCACCACTGACAGTAAGAAGGTAAACGCTTGCTGCCTGAATCCCCCATTAACTTTGTGAAGCGTATTGATTTCTTGTAAAAATAATGATATTGACAGGCTTTCCAGGAGTAATTGTTTCCAGAGCACAAAGGTCAGCGCTGAGAGTGAAGGGTTTTGGAGCCCGGGTACTCCACAGACATTTGTGCAAAGTGCTGGGGGATGGAGGGAAACAAATAGCAACAGTTTGAGACTTTAGAAATTTAAGTACGTTGACAAAACACCTCGTAGGGGGCTGGCAGCATTATTGTACTCATGAGTCATTAATAGCAAACGGCTCGCCTTGGACAACGCCGGGCTTTGGCACGGGGAGATTTGTAGACAAACAATAGCAATAAAAGTCGCTCCAGCCTCCGCTGCT
>VWZV01010981.1:123988-131488 GCA_013397155.1 Irena cyanogastra
AGCTGTCCCTGCACTCCTGAGCAAGTAGGCCAGTGACTACAGAAACACATGGCTGGAACCGAGCTGCTCTTCAGGAAGAGGAGAAGCAGGCAAGAGTGGGAAACTGGGGAAATCTCCTGGCTCCATCCAGCTCGGCTGGACTTGCACCTCCCCTTCCCCACTGTCCCAATCCCTCCTGTAGGAATTGTCTCAGCAAACACATAGCTCTGGCTCTGGGATTTCAGATTGATTTGTGCCCTGGATTTGCACGCATTCTGAAACAAGACAGGAGCAACCCATTCCAAAAATACAGCTAAAATGAGTTAGGGAGATGGTTTGGTGGGCTCACCTTGGGCAGCCAGCTTCAGTGAAGGGATTTCTGTGGCGGTCAGTGCTGTACTCTGAGAGAACAAGCTTTGTGTTGATGCTGGTGTTTTCAATGCATTTCAATAAATACAGATAAGGGATTGATGCCAATGTTACAGTGAGCAACTCCTCTTGAAGCAGAGCTTCCCCTGTGGAGCTTTGCTTTGAGGCACTGGATGCACTCTGGTTTTCTTTAATGACTCCCAACGATGGTTTGAGCAGCACGCACAGTAATAATTTAATTATTTTCTCATTTATTTGACCTGCTGTAATGTCTGTGGTCAGGGTATAAGGAGCTGGACGTACAAAAACTCCAGGTAGCTCTGTGGATGGATGGATGGACTAACACCAATTTCTTTCATGCGCTCTGAGCTGGCTTCTTCTAAACAGTTCTCACAAATTACTGTCACACATGTTGCCTAGAAATTTACAAAACCACACCCAAAATCCCAAAAAACTCACAGTAAAGTGCCATACTGATGGCAAGGGATAACTGTCCAGCAGTGCCCCAGTATCTCCTTTTATCAGCAGCCAGCACCTCATTTTATTAAAGATTATGAGTCAGCAAAGTCAGTGCTCATGTTTTCAATTCATTTAAATTTCTCAACTTTAACATCAAAAAGACTCTGTTCTTACAAAGGATAGGGGTAGTCAAAGGTGGAGAGGACTAAATCAGTCAGGCTAAATATCCTCTGGAACTGGAGCTCTACCAACAGGATTAGCATCAAATAACAAAAGTGGATGTTTTATACTCTGGGTAATTCATGGCGGGAGAAAAGCCAATAATGAATTTAAATGCTAGAATGGGATTTTTTTTCCTGGTGGCTGTTCCTGACTGCAGGTACTGGGCTGGAGGGCTGGAGGGCAGGGCAGTGCCTTCTCTTCTGAGCTGTCCTGCTGGGGGCCAGGCAATCTCCCTCCTGCCCTGCTCCCTCACCACCAGCAGCAGCGTGGAGCCTGGAATCACGGAGCAAGGAGTCACAGGCAAGGAGAGAGAGAAGCACAACAGGCAGAGAAAATCAAAACTGTTTTTCTAACTCAGAGCTCATGCGTTAGGGACACACAGTGCTGCTTGCTGGAACCGAAATCACAATTTCTTGATATTTAATTTTCTGTGGCTTTTAGCAGATAGTTGTGGAAAGCCCTGACGCTGCGAGTCTCTTATGGCTAAATTATGTGTTCAGAGTTAGCTGGAGTATAGATTTAGTCCTGCTGCTGTTGCTCAGAGTCCATTGTAAGATAATTTGTCCCACTCAATTAGACTAAGTTGTCATGTGAGAAGTGCTGAGCTCAGAGCCCGGCGGCAGCAAAGTTCCCTGCTCAGAGCTCACAGAGGGCTGGAGCCTCACAGCCTCCACTTACAGCTGGGCTGGAGATCCTCGGGGCTCTGGGCTGGGCATCTCTGCTTCTCTCCATCTTCCAGAGAGGAGGCTGGCTGCTTGCAGCCATCAACGTCTCTATCTTCCGATGCTGAGAGTAGGAAATCACCTGGAGAGGTTGTGAGTTCAATCTCTGAATGGGCCATTTGCTTAAGAGCTGGGCTCGATGATCCTTGTGGGTCCCTTCCAGCTCAGAATAATCTGTGTGTCTGTGAAATATGTTAAGGAACATGAGGTGGGAAGTCAAACACAGACTGTTTCAGCCTTGAAGTTGTCTGCTGTAAGCTGAATTTTGTCCACCTTACGGACACAAGATCTGAGAAATCTTTATCTGGGTGGTGATTCCTGGTCTCCAGGAGCTTTCCGCAGCTGATGCCCACCACGGGTATTTTTCAAGGTGTTCATTGGGATTGTTTAGTGAAGAAGACTTACCTGCACCTCCTTCTGTTCATTTACTGCTGAAGTTAGGGAATATTTAGTGTCTGAGGGAGGAGGAAGGAAGGAGTCAGCCCTCCAGTTGGGTCCTGCTGATTAGTCTCAAACAGAATTTCTCTGTCTATTCCTGTCACCTATTTTCTGTGTCATCCTGGACGTGTCACAGCCAGTTTTTCAGCGTGGCAGAATCCTTCCCTGCCTAGTTCCATGTGCCAGAGCCACCTGGAGTTTTAATTGTGGGAGTGCTGAGTGCTCACCTGGAGTCTGCTGTGGGCAGGCCCGTGCTATCAAACCCTTCTGTTTGTGCGGGGTAGCTGGGAGGGGGACAGAGGAAAACTGGGAAAATGCAAAGTATAACCCAGATAAAGCTGTAAGGATGTTCAGCTGGAGTGCAGAGGGTCATGTATGGCTAAGCTGAGCTGTTGGTGGAGGGGTACAGACCCATGCTGGGGTGGGGATCACTCCCAAACTCCAGCAGGGTGGGGGTCACTCCCAAACTCCAGTAGGGTGGGGGTCAGTCCCAAACCCCATCAGGGTGGGGATCACTCCCAAACCCCAGCAGGGTGGGGATCACTCCCAAACCCCAGCAGGGTAGGGGTCAGTCCCAAACCCTAGCAGGGTGGGGATCACTCCCAAACTCCAGTAGGGTGGGGGTCAGTCCCAAACTCCAGCAGGGTAGGGGTCAGTCCCAAATCCCGGCAGAGTAGGGGTCAGTCCCAAACCCCAGCAGGGTAGGGGTCAGTCCCCAACCCCAGCAGGGTAGGGGTCAGTCCCAAACTCCAGCAGGGTGGGGATCACTCCCAAACTCCAGTAGGGTGGGGGTCAGCCCCAAACTCCAGCAGGGTGGGGGTCAGTCCCAAACACCAGCAGGGTGGGGGTCAGTCCCAAACCCCAGCAGGTTGGGGGTCACTCTCAAACCCCAGTGGGGTGGTCAGAAGGACGCCCAGCCCAGCAGGGCTGGTTTCAGTCTCTCTGTGCTTCACCCTGGCTGAAACCCAGTGACACAGAGCTGATTTCACCTCCTGGAAGGGCAGTGCTGTTAATTCTGAAATGCTTAAATGTGATGGGCAAAGTGTCTGTGAGGAGGTTGGTAAGACATTGACTTAATAAATTGCAAGGTTAGGAAGATGTGCCCTGTGGAAGTCATGGCGCTCCATATTTTTCAGGGAATATAAATGTGTGAGGTAATGTTAATCATCATTCTCCATCCTGGACACAGAGCAGGACAGCTCTTCTACATATGAGAAAGTGATAAAATAGAATCATATCATTTAATACTTATAAATCAATACTCTGTGGAGCTTCTGCAAGCATTTGTTACCTTGTGGGCAGTTGACAGGGAGAATTTCTTTAGTGTAAAGTCTTTAATTTGCAGATATACATTATTGGAAGGAGCAATGAAAAACTTGTATTAATTTTGGGACGTTTACAAATTGATGTGCAATTCCATTTCGAATGAAAACACAGATCAATGATTTTATCCTCCAACCACTATAATCATAATTTGCCAGTTGTTTAGTTGGAGGGAGTTTTTAAATTTAAAAAAAAAAAAAGATAATCATTACACCACCAACAAGACTGATTAATTAATTAGGCCTCGCTGCAATATTTAGACGTACCAACTTTCAAAGTGTCCAGGATGAAGCTAAATTACTTGGCTGTTGTTCTGGCGTGGCATTTATGGTAATTTGTCAAGCCTATATGCAGTAATGGATTGACTCATATAACGAAGGCTATAATTGCAGCTGTTAGGTAGGGCCTTCTTTATCTCAGCCTGTCTCAGCCCCCATTCCTGCATGATTTCTTGCTGTGCCAAAGCCATGTGTGTCTTGTTTTGTTTTAATACATTACTGACCCAGGGTCTCAGGTTACTGGGGTTCCTGTCATACATTTAGTTCCAC
Organism: Irena cyanogastra; assembly: GCA_013397155.1. Taxonomy (NCBI): domain Eukaryota; kingdom Metazoa; phylum Chordata; class Aves; order Passeriformes; family Irenidae; genus Irena; species Irena cyanogastra. Next base: position 128,049 of record VWZV01010981.1, read on the forward strand.
TCTCATAAAGCACTGCACAAAAAGTGCTGGAACAAGGTAACAATCATTGCTCGATATACGAAGTATAAATGTCAGAGTGTAAAACTTGACTGCAGGAGAAGGGTGGAGGGGGAGATAATAATTGAAAATAGGGCACTCTGAGCTCTGACAGTGAGGCTGTAAGGGCTGCTATGGCACCATGCAATGAGTCTGCTATGTCTTGTTTGTCATTAAAAGCATGATATCAACCATCTGTTTATTACATACATTATGCTATATCATCATGTCTTGTTCCAGTGACTAAAAACGCCCTTGCAGACGTTACCAGGTTGTGTTCTCTGCCATAAAGCACCTCCCCACCATGGTACAGGAGCACACATTTCTTAGAACAAAGCATTTGTTTAGTTCTTTAGTACTTCTAAGCTGTCTTCTTCTGTGATTCTCTCTTTGCCCTGACAGGCCACTTACTCACTTTGAAAAGTGTCTGAGCGTGACAACAGATGTTTCACAAACTTATCTTTTAATAACTTACATAATTGAAGAAGTTAACAGGTTGTTCACTTAATAGGGATCATTTATACAGGATTTTTTTAATAACTTGCTGGAAGGGGGAAAAAAAGCACTCTTGGCTAATATGAAGCATATTTTGCATTTATTATGGGAAAAAAAATTTCAGGTAGGAGGTGAGGAGACAATTTGGGAATTTTCGTTAGCTGAAAAACTGCATATTAAACATGAATTGTGATTTTCCATCTGGCCCTACTGGTTAGGAAGCTGCAGTTGGGCATGATCTTCACTGTCAATCAAGGGTCCCCAACTGCGAGATGCAAACCTCATGACGAAGCCCACCCCAACTCATTAAACCAAAGCAAACTGTATGAAGTGCGCCGCTGTGTGATTTTAATATTTGGTGCATGTGACAGGATCATTTTAGTGATTTGCAGGATTTATCTCCTCTTAAAAGTACTGCCTAAGGCTACTCTAATTGGTAGGAAAGCAAATTCCCCCTTCTCCTCCTGTCACTCTTTGTTTTATTTACTGAGAACTGCCGAAACCTATTTACACAATAATGAGGATAAATCACCGTGATGCTTTCAACACAAAGAGAAATGTTGCGTGAGTTGAAAGCTGTACAATTAAAACTAAATTCAAAATATTTCTGAAGTAGTGCCTACAGTTAGTGGTAGTGAAATAAAATTAAGACAAACGATAGGAGCAGGCGCTGCCGATAGACGGCTGAAATCGAAATTCTCGAGGCATCTTTTATGACGGACAATTTCATTCAAGATTGCAATTAAGTAAATGCGTGTAAGATGCTGACAGTAGCCCAGATGTTCCTCCTCAAAATGTGCGCGACTCTTCCGTTTTTCTCATGGATGTGGAGCTCAGCTGCTTCCCCCACCGTCGTCTTTTCCACGGGGCTCCCACCAGCAGCACCACACCGGGGTGGATGCTCCAGCTGGGAGGGCTTGGAGCTCTCCTCTGTGTGGCTGTGAGGTTGCACCTCATCCTCTCCTGGATCCTGGAGAAGTTACTTGAGAGGAGACGGAATCTCCAAGCTGAGAACAGCCCAGGCCAGCATCCAGGTGAAGGCTGAGAATGCAAGCCCTGAAGCTGCTGGCCACCGTGCTCCTGAGGATCTCAGCACAGCCTGCTGCTGACTGAGATATTCCAGGTGGAGGTTTCCCTCGACTGGATTTCACGGAGGAGAACAAACTGCTGGGGTTGTTCCAGTGGAGTGAATGATGAACCCTGACTCTGTGATGCTTGCTTCAAGACTGCCACAACTGTACTGGAGCTGGAACAACTGGATCTGTGGACACCACCTCACACCGGGCTGCTCAGACCCTGCTGCATTTTATAGAGGAACAGGACAGTCCTGAAGTGCTTACAAAGCTCATTTTGGGGGCTGGAACCAGATGATCTTCAAAGCCCACTTCCAACCCCAGCCATTCTATGATTTTATCTATCACTACCGTGAAGTGTTTTATAAGGTTTTTTTAAATAAATAACAGTTAAAAATTAATTTCAGATATGCATGTGGAGAAGACCTTTACTCGCTTTTGATTTTTAGTCCTTACTGTAACTACCAGATCTAAGGCAAAACCAACTTGTATTTATGAGGGGAAGTGACAGGAACGAGACCCTTTTTTAAAGCTTACGCTTCATCTGCTCTTTAATTTGCCCTGCCCAAGCCCCCGGGCCTCAAATTAAACCATATCATTGAAACCAAGAAAGCACCATATGCACCACGAAGGGAAAATCACAGCTTTTGAGGACAGCCTTGCTGCTTTTATAGGACACACGGGCAGGTTGCTGTTGCTCTGTGGTGCAGGTAGATGTGGCAAAGCAACAGGAAAATGCCAAACGGTTGTGCCAAAATGGCACCAGGAATTTGCTGGTGTTGGCACTGCTCCGGTTTTACCCACGGCTGCTGCCGAGCTCCAGCAGAGAACAGAGATCTGCCTTGCTGTTAAGTGCAGGGTAAGATACCAATAAGTGTAATAATGAATAATTGAAGATGTATCTCTTATTAGAACACAGGTTTTGCGTTATCTGTAAACGGACCTTCGTTCTCCCTGAGACGAATGGGAAATAAATTCTTTTCGCAGAAGACTCGCAAGGCATTTTTCACCAGTGCTGCAATAAAATACTTAAATAACCCGACAAAATTATGACATCAAAGTAAAAACTTATAAAATATTAAGGTCTAAAATGACCTTTTGCAAAAGCATGTGCAAATCCATCGATACCAGTGGAGTTACTTCTATTTATGTTGTCAGGTGTTCATTGCATCTGTGTAAAATTTGAATAATTGACTCTCGGGTTTAGATCCCACATCATGTGATACCATAGGCAAAAATTCCATGGATACTGATGGTGGAGGGTCAGACCTCTCTGCAGCACAGGACACAGAGCTTGGCCAAGTTACGTTGAGTGTGGAGAAATGCAGGGATGTGGCCAGAGCTGTGCTGATCCATCAGGCCTGTGGGCAACCACCAGCCCCAGGGGCAACCACCAGCCCTGGGAGCTGCTGCCACAGAGAACTGGAGGGGTAGAGCCATGTCCACAGGAAAGTGGATGGTGGGATCCACACCCACAGGGGAATGGATGGTGGATCCATGGCCACACACACGTCCAGACTCCTTCCCTTCCCGGCAGATCCCAAGTGCCTTGGCCAGCCAACCTCCACGGGGTAGTGGAGGGGTCACAACATCCTGACCACTGGGAGAGCCACACTGGGAGTCCCTGGGAGGCTGTACTGGTTGTACTGGTTTTTCCAGCAGAACAATATCCCCAGTGGGCCCTGCCTGTCTCATCCCCTGGTCAAGGTCGATGAGTCATTTCAAATCCTATTTTTACTCCTTCCCTCCTGGCCCCAGATTGCAGGCAGGGTTTTGTACACTTATTTCTTTGTGTCCCTCTGCAGCTGGTGCAGTTGCTTCCAGACACCAGGATTA
>VWZV01010981.1:153988-161488 GCA_013397155.1 Irena cyanogastra
TCTTGTGGAAGGTAATACATTTTAATTAAGAGGGTAGCAGGCCCCATTCTAGCAGTGGGAAAAAATCAGAGCAAGGGGACGTGGCAAAGACTGCATTTTTCTCTCTATCAGTATTTTAGGAGCAGCTTAGCCTGTTTAGGAAGGCTGTTTTGCAAGGCTGTATTTATTAAAAAAGGCTGAAATTTCTGCTTATGATACAAAATGTAATAGGGAGAGCCAAACCTAGAAAGGCTTGAATTTCCATTCTCGTCTCAAGGTTTGGGATGAGACCAAGCAGAGCTCTGCTCCAGGTCCTTGCTTCTTGCTCTGCCCCAGAGACCTCATGGTTGGCGTGGGAGGGATGGGTTTGCAGTGCCCACAGTCCTTGGTGACCAGCTGAGAGCAGCCACCAAGTGAATAATCTCCTCCTGGCACGGAGGAACACCCTGCCTGGGAATGTGGTTTTTAACTTAGATTGTCTTCCTCTGAAAAGCTTGTCCTGGTGCCACCTGTGCTCTGTGGACTCTGAAAGCACAGAGTAAAGAGTGAAATAAAATATCTCAGCATCAAGGAATGTAGTGGAGCTGAAATGAGAGTGCTGCTTGTGTTCACTCCAGCCTGGCATCAATATTTAGCCCGGTGCTCAGAGCCATCCTAATAAACTTGATGATGTCTAATTTCACCAAGAGTGGGTCCTTTTCACCAAATAATTGAACAAATACCGGGTTCCAGTTGATGTTTAGTGAAAGGGTGCTTAATGGCCCTTTTTCTTTGACAGGATGTGAGCTCTCTGTATAGAAACAATTCATCATGAATGCTTCATGCTAAAAACAATCCACGAGGAGCAATACTTAGCATTCCTAGTGCACAATTCATTGGAGAATTTCCGAGCAATTTACAAACATTAGCTCAATAAGCCTCACAACACCCATTTGAGATCAGAAAAAAAAAAAAAAAAAAAGAAGAAGATAAGATACTGCTCTTCAGCCTGGATGTGGCACTGAGGAGCTGTAAAGCTGGAGGCTGGTCCCAGCTCCTGGCTCCTCAGAACTGTGTGGTTCTGTGTGGAGCTGGGCATCAGCTGGGCCTTGCACAGACTCACAGTCTGGGTGGTGGAAGCTGTGCAAAACCGAATAGGGGTCTGACAGAAAGGATGTTACCTTTGGAATAATAGAATCATGGAATGGTTTGGCTTGGAAGGGGCCTCAAAGATCATCCAGCTCCAACCCCCCTGCAATGGGCAGGGAACCTGGCCTATAATCAGTTGATCTGGAGAGAATAAGTATCTCAAATAACAACAAAGCAGCAAACAAAAAATAAAAACTAATCCAAAACACCAAAAAAATTCCAAGACATGGCAGATAAAATTAGAGGAAACTTGTGGCTGACATAGAGGCAGTTTCATGGAGTTGCTGATAACATCCCTGCACCAGCATCCAGAAAAGCTGAGCATTGACCTAGGAGATCATGTCATCCACCACAGAAATCCAGATCTTTTTCAGCTCCACAGCTGAAACCCCTTTATGAGTTTTGGGATAGGAAGTTTTAAAGAAATGTGCATTCAGCTGAACTGTCAGCATCGATTTATTTATGCAGTTTCAGTAAACCTGGTTGTTTCCCTGCTTGCCTCTCTGATGTGAGAGATTGCTCCTTCAGCATTCGTGTCCTGGGGTAACGTCAGGGTGCTGCTCAAGGTTTAATGGAGAAGGAAGGGCTGGGGTTAAAAGCACTAGTTTTTGTTTAGGGGATGGTCCCGTAATGCTCCTCTATGACCCTCAAAGCTTCTCAGGATGAGGTGCTGCCACTGTTGTTCTTTCTGCTGGTCATGGCTGGGCCTTGTTGGGGCTAAAGGAGGAAAGGTGTTCCTGTCTTGCCTCCTGCCAGGAGTGCTCTTGGCACATGGAAACTTCTGTGAGGTGTATGCAGCAAGAATAGTCCCAGTCACTTATGAAGACTGACACGAGTGAATAAATCAAAGTTTTTCATATTCTGAGCGTGGAAGTTCTGTCTGACCTCACTCTCCAGCATGTACAAAGCTGGGCAGCACGAGCTGCTGGACTGGACTATCTGAGGAACTCTGGCTGAGGAGAAAATCCTGAGCTTTGCTTGTCGTTAGTGGTCGGTCATTAGCCAGAAAACCTAATTAAGACGTAGTTTCATTATGAAAGATGAAAACATGAGTGCATAAGTAAAAGAGATGATGTCAGGCTGCGAACGTCCTCCTGAGGATCCCGCGGTTTGCTTCACCTGCGGGGTGGAGACTTCCCAGATCAGCTCGCTGTGCAGGAGGGCGGCAGAAAGGAGTCTCCATCTTCCCAAGCCTTCCCCTTCCCTCTAAGTGCTTGCTGCGCTCCCCTGAGGCAGCGTTGCTGCAAAAACGGTTTATGGGGAGATGCCTGGATGATAAGGGTTAGTCCTAAATAATTGCTGGTTGCCGCTCAGCAGAAATAAGCTGGATTTCGATCCCTGGGTAGAGCGACTCCTCACAGCTGAAGGCTGGCAGAGGTTGAAGAGGTCGTAAGACAGGGCCTAATTTGCCATGTTCCTTCCCTTTCAAAAACAATGAGGGAGCTGGGGCCTTGCCGGTGGGCAGATCCTGCCTGGATCTCCCTGGAGTCAGCAGGAGTTGGATCCAGTCCCTTTGAATAGAGAGAGTTTCCAAACCGGAGGCAAAGCCAAGTGTTTTTCAGAAGATTGATCATTACCTTTGGAATTTTTCGACGTAGAGGTCATTACTGCTAATATAAGTTGTGAAGAAATGAAAAGTATTAAAAAAATAGAGACAAATTCTCATCTGGTGTAAGTCACTGCCTTTGAAGTCAATGAGTCATTGAAATCAACTTTCCCACACCGAGCTAAGGATATGGCCTGGAGTCAATACATTTGTAGTTGTTGAAAAATTAAAAATATAAATTTGCCTTTCCTTGGCAATAATATTCTGTTTATGACAGAGATCTTATGCTTTAAAATAAGTTCATTAACGAATAGGAAAGTAATATTTCACTACCAGTATCCTTTTGGGTATAACTATTTATGATTAGATTTTATTAAACTTCTAAAAAATTGGATTTACATTTTGATGAATCTAATAGATTTTAATTTTGTATTTTTATAGATTCTTTCTAAAGTTTTTCCTCAAGTGCAATCAGAACTGTTTGAAGAATGCAGGCAACCCACGAGACATGCGAAGATTCCAGGTACAGATCCCTCTAAATGCATTAATGATGTGTACAAGACTTGATCACATCTTCATCTTGAACTTATGAAAAAACACAGTCAGTGCTTCCACTCAGTGTTGTTCCAGTGCTTCAAAAAAATGCTGTCAGTATTTTACATTTCTCCTTTTAATCTGAGTGCTGGTTCTGAAGTTCTGCAGTGGGCTGTAATGAATGAGTGTTGGAGCAAGTGGATCTTCTCTTAGGAATTATTTTCCTTATTTTCCCTGTGTTGTAGTGTGCTCTTTGCTCAGACCTGCAGAGGTTTTACGTAGCCTGAGTAGCTCGATCTTACTTTAAGAACACAACTACGGAGCACAGGGGAGTTTGGAACTCCCACTTCTCTGGTTCACAATTTGTAGATCCAGCAGTGGTGGCCCAACCCACAGATTTTTGTTTCAACTGTATTAGAAAATGTTTAATACTTCACTTTCTCCTTGCAGCTTTTGAGATATCCTGTGGGGAATCATAGCACTACAGAGAGGCAGCTGATGGGATGGACAAATGATTTCCTCTGTGTCTGGGGTCATTCGAAAGGCTCGTTAGGAAATAAATGCCTTTTTTTTTTTTCAAAATATTTCACAATGATTCGTATTTGATTCCAACAATAAAGTAGTATTGAGATGTTCAGGACTTTCTCAGTTTGGAGAAGAATTCCTTGTGGTTAAACTTGATAGCAAAACATGTGACATCTGTTTTCATGCACAGCCAACCAACCGGGGAAGCCAGCACCCTCGAGCCAGCCAACAGAAAAGATCTGTAGCTGGAAAAAAAAAATATTCCTTCAAAACAATTGAGCCAGGCTTCCATTTTTCATGCATCTCAGCTTCACGTGGCATCGGTGATATTGATCCATCTGAACAGAACAGAAGGTCAAACCTGGAATGAGTGGAAATGTCCTCTTTGTCTCACTGATGACTAAATGAAGCATCAGTCACAAGTGATCTTGTGGTCGACAATGGAGCCAGTAGGCACTAGAAAGACTTTCCTGGGTCTCTTTAGCTAATCTCCCTGCCTCTCAGAAGGTTTAACTGGACTTAACAGGATGTCAGATCTTGAACAGTATTTTTACCTGGTTTCCCTGCCTCAGCACCTTTGTGGAGGTGCACTGCAGGAGTGAGGCGATATAACAAAGCGTAGCACGTCGACTTTCTTTTGCTGAACTACAGTATTTTCCCTTGGTGGCTGACCTATATAGACATGACAGAACAAAAATAGTTGTCATTTTCATATACACCTTGCTCTATCTCTTTAATATACCGTGTTCTAGGAACCAAACCCAGAAACCCTGGCTGGAAATCACGCTCGCATGTTTTGCAATATTTCTGGAAGTCTGGGAATCTCATTAAGACTGAAAGAGGATAGCCCAGTGGCCTGGCAGCAGCTCTGCGGCCGAGCTGAGCGTGCAACCTCAGCACTCTCCGAAGTGGATGTTGACAAGAGGGAAGGTGTCCACTTCTGGGAGGAGAGAGCTGGGGAAGCAGAACAGCCTGGCAGAGAACTGCCCTCGGGCTGTTCTAAAGGGTACTGCAGATGGCTGTCTCCAAGGAGGCAGGATACGCAGAAAAGGTGCTGTGATAGCTGAGAGCTAATTATGGCTTGTGAATAAGAAACAGGATCAGAGGTGATCCAAAACATAGAAGCAGACAAGAATTTTCTTCTGATGCCCTGGACCAGCTCTGTGTGAAGGAGGCTCTCTGCTCCCCTTCCATTGGTGTTCATTAAGTGTTTGGGTTTAGAAGCTGGTGGGAGAACCCTGCAATCATCTTTTTTATAACCAAAATTTAAATGAATGGAAGATGGACACTAAAATTTGTCCTACCCTTGTCTGCCCTCACCAGCTGTGTTGATAAGGTCTGACTTAGCCAGTGACTTCATGGACTCTACTCACCCCAAAGGAAACGCTGCCATGGCCGCTCCCTTTAGAAAACCTGGAACCACAGCGAAGGGCCCATGCTGGAGTATTTAAATAAGATGCAAATGTCAGTCTGGGATAGCAGTGATCCGAAGCAGTGATCCTACGAAGCCGTGCTCCACACAGACCCCATGGCTCCTCCCTGGCCGGTGCTCCCGCGCCGTCGCTCCCGGAAGGAGCCCCCAGCTCCATTGTGGAGGTGTTGGCTTCGGGAAGGTTGTGCGTTCTGCATGTGTTCCTTTGCCATTTTCGACTGAGAAGCAGCTGGAAGCCAAAGGAGGCCCTATCCATCATCTCTTCTATGGCCGGACTCTGAACCTGGACACAAGAATAGGAGCCTTTCACTCAAAAATAAAGGAGGAAATTCCATTGACATACCAGGGTCAATCACCATCCAAATGAACTTGAGAAGGGATACTTTTCATGGATTGAAAACACTTTCACTATTCATATTCAACTCGGCCTTTTCAGATGCAAAAAAGTTCATTATCAGACATTAAATGTAATTGTAAAACTGACCTGGAGATCATTTACTGAAGAAAAAATGGGGAGTTACGACGGTTCTTGATTTATTAAGCTTTTTTTGTTTGGAATCCTCACAACCCTTCATTTGAAGACAGTCTCAAGTGAACAAATTTTAATTAGATAAACTATCTAATCAATATATCAACAGATCAATCAAAACAGCAGCTTTTAAAATGAGTGGCTAGAGGGGTGTTTCTGAAACTAATGGCTAGAAGAATATTTCCCTGAATTGAATTCATTTGTTAGCATAATAGGAGATTAAACTCTAATTAGTGCAGCAGGTTCTGAAGAGAAACAATTGTGAGTTAAAAATCACCAATGGTGTCCACGTAAACAAAGATGTATTCAGAGATGTCATTCACTAGGTTTAAATAGAAACAGAAAAGTAACAGGATGCTGTTTTGTCTTATGAGACCTGATTCGGGGAAAACCTGCAGGATTTTTGAAATGTGGGGTTTTGTTTTCTCTTCCAGGTTGTTGTATCAACAACAGTCAATGTGGATGGCCACGTGCTGGCTGTCTCAGACAACATGTTTGTACACAACAATTCCAAACACGGGAGGCGGGCTCGCCGCCTTGACCCCTCAGAAGGTACGGCCCCTTCTTATCTGGAAAATGGTAGGCACACATTTACATGTCCTTTTTTTTTATTTGCAATGCTTTTTTTTATTTTATTTTTTTATTTCCCTTTTTTTTTTTAAATTTCACCATACTTTATGTTGAGACACCACTGCATTTACTTTTACATCATTTCTTCTCTCATCCATCAAAGCACCCATTAAAAAAAGTCCATTAGTATTTCTCAGCCCTTGTCAACTACAACACGGACGCTTCTGAATCAGCTTCTGACTTCTTTCTTTATTTAATACTTACAGTTTTGCAGTCACAACCAATTTTTCATCTTTTCCTATTTTATTTCTTCTTTTTTTTTTTTTTTTTTTAAATTTCAGTCTTGTTTTGCTTGCAGCTTTTTCTTGCTCTTTAATTTGACTTGATTTTATTTTGGCTTGTCATATTCCTTGATCCAGAGGTACAGTCTCAGGTTATGTATGCAAGTTTAAGTGGATGGTAAAAACATGACCGAATCCGTAAAGAATTTACTGTGAGGTCAATTTCCTGTGCCTGGGCCTTACTGCAGATTACGGCAGGAGGGGGTTTGGATGAGAAAAACAGCATAAAATGTTTTTCTTCAGCCTGACTCAATGTGATTGACTTCTTGCCTGAACTGCTAAAAGAAGATAGGCTGAGATGAAGAGGAGAATGGAAAGTGTCTCTGAAAATCCAGAATTGTGAAATCCTATCTTTTTGGAGCCCATCAGCCCCTGAATCACTCACACACAATTGCAGCTGCGCCTGGACACGTGCACACATATATTTATTGTCCTGCAAAGCCCAAAATAGTCATTTGGATTTAAATATCACTTCGTTTGAACTGTAAAATATATCAGTGTAGGGATGCAAACCAGCTCTCAGGGAACCTCTATTTAATAAGATGGATAGGATAGGATAGGATAGGATAGGATAGGATAGGATAGGATAGGATAGGATAGGATAGGATAGGATAGGATAGGATAGGATAGGATAGGATAGGATAGGATAGGATAGGATAGGATAGGATAGGATAGGATAGGATAGGATAGGATAGGATAGGATAGGATAGGATAGGATAGGATAGGATAGGATAGGATAGGATAGGATAGGATAGGATAGGATAGGATAGGATAGGATAGGATAGGATAGGATAGGATAGGATAGGATAGGATAGGATAGGATAGGATAGGATAGGATAGGATAGGATAGGATAGGATAGGATAGGATAGGATAGGATAGGATAGGATAGGATAGGATAGGATAGGATAGGATAGG
>VWZV01010981.1:166488-178988 GCA_013397155.1 Irena cyanogastra
GTGAAAAGTAGTAATTACGGAGTGACAGAGGAAAATGAAGTTTTGAACCAAAAGGCAAAGTTCGCGGATGAAAAAGCCCAACCCAATTAGCTGCTTATGAGGAATCGAAATTCAGAGCATTTGCTCTTCCATCTCCCTCAACAACCTTTTGATTGACTCTGCTTAGATCTGTACAGCAAAGCAGATAAATCGACATGCCACATGCATGCGATGCTTAATCATTTGTAATAGCCATATTTGCCCTGACATACAATTTGCTATATCAAGCCAGTTTTTCCTTGCTCACCAGTGTTCTGCTGCTTGGCCTTTGCTTTATAAAACATTTAATAGTTTGCTTTAAATACATCAACATGCTGATATACGGTTGCCCTTTGTGTGCCTCCTCGAGAAATCGTGCACTTTCCTCCTATTGTGCTTTGCATGGTTTGTCATTGGGGAAGAGAGCTCGTGTCGGGCAAGGAGGGGTATTAAGGTCTTGATTTTCTGTCTTGTACAAGCAGCTACTCCGTGCATAAAGGCCATCAGTCCTAGTGAAGGCTGGACTACTGGTGGGGCTACTGTCATCATAATCGGAGACAACTTCTTTGATGGCTTACAAGTCGTATTTGGAACTATGTTGGTCTGGAGTGAGGTAAGCTATCTAAATTGGTGGGCTTTGAACTGTAACATTTTTTCCATGAATGATTTTAACAAGCTGTCAATAGGCTATTGACATGAGGTATCATGAGGTTTTGTTTCACGGTGCCTTTTTAACCATGAATTCGCGTGTGACAATCGACTGCCCGGCCGGGAATGTACTTGAGGCACTTCATGGCCCTCTAGTGGAAGACTTGCTGTAGGAGGTCTCCCAGTACAATTGGACAATTAGTGTTAAAATTACCAGGAGTAGCCTTAAGGAGACATATGGAGGCAATTTTCATATGAATGATGCCCTGTGGCCTTTCCTGCAAACGAAAACCAAGGATCGTTTACAGAACTTTTTCTAAAAAAACCCTTGTAGGACCCATATCTTCCAGTGTGACAGCACAGAGGGAGAGTTTGGAGACAAGGAGCGCCATTGAAAGTCATTTTTGTGATTATGTAAACTGGCTGGCATCAGCCTTATCAGTGCCATCTTGATTTAAGGTATGTTTTCTGTACGATTTTTGTAGCTGATAACACCCCACGCCATCAGAGTTCAAACACCACCACGGCACATTCCAGGAGTTGTTGAAGTAACTCTCTCCTACAAATCCAAACAGTTCTGCAAAGGTGCTCCCGGCCGATTCGTCTACACTGGTAAGTGTGTGGTTTCCATGCTCCTTTTGGGATGGCCACTCCTGATACACAGGAATGGAAAATGCTGTTAGAAATAGGATGCGTCTTGCAAGATGGGTAACTGGTGGTAGCTGGACCTCAAAAGACCTGCTCATATGGGCACCCAGGAGCTCTGGTGCCCATCCAACCTCTTGGGTCTCAAAAATGTCCCCATGTCCCATGGGATCCAGCTCCCTCACAAGATGTCTGCTGCTTCCTGTTTTCATATTGGCCAGAAATAGATTAACAATGGTATTTCCTACTCTCCTCCAGCCAGAAAAAGGAGTTAAGAAGTGCTCAGTGATGCAAAATATTTTTCAGGCCATCTCTCTAAACTTCTTGAACTTCCCTAAAGGTTCAGTTGAAGTGTTAGGCATCGGTTCAAGGAGCTGTTGTTGGATCCAAATGACTTTATCCAACCCTATTCACGATCTGTCTCTAAGGATTCCCTCAGACCTAAAACTTGGGATACAAACTCACAAGCCTGGGAATGATTTATTTGTGCCAATTCTTTTAAATACATTTGATTTTAATTCACAACAGCGCAAGAAAAAGTCGGAACTTTGTGGTTTTGCAGTGGTTTTAAAATGAAAATTCTTATTTTGGGATGAAGTATTGCTGGCTTTTTATCTGAAATGTGTATTAGAGTTTTTCTGGCATTTACCAATGAATTTAACTGAGGTGTGGGGAGGGAAAAGAGAGAAATAGTGATTTAATTTACTGTACTTTTGGACGAGGATTCTAGGTAATAAATTTGATCTGATGAATCAATCTCTCTTTTGAAAACAAAGAGCCTTAACTGTTTACTCGACAGACTGCAGGGACTCGGGGAGAGTCCTCGCTGCTTATTGGGTAGATAATGCAGATTGCAGATGATGTGCAGATGATGTGCATCTTGATGAATATTTTCCCACTAGACTGCAACTGTTTCTATCTATTAATTTAGATCTAATGGGAAAAGTGTGTTCCTGGGTAGTTTTAAGGGAGGACTTTTGAAACTGTTAATGCATCCTGGATACCTTTTTGTGTCTGCCTAACGTCTATTGTTGAAATGAACTTCTAAGTGATGGTAGTAGCACCTGAGATTCCTATTTGCTCTCTATTCCCGAAGAAATCAAAACCTGGGCAAAAACACTGGCATCCAAACCTGGGTTCCTCACTTCTGGCTGGTGAAGGAGAGAATATTTACATTTATTGATCTTTAGGATTGGGTTTCACCAGAGCCTCCAAATGGGATGGTGGTGACTGTGGTGCTTTTGAGGCAGATTATTTATCCCAAAGCCAGAGTTGTTTTGCTGCAAAGGTGGTGGGCACAGGTGGGGCTGTCACTGTTGCGGGCTTAGAAATGCTCTTATGAACAATATTTTATATAAATATATGTATATATTTATATTTATATATATATATATATGCAGACACATAGATACACATATATATGTATAAGTAGAGTTTATACAAAGCTACAGCTGAGTATCCTGGGAGTATGACAAGCTAAAAGAAGTGTCCGACAAAATAAAAAATGAATGAATTAGAAGCCTCAGCCCGAGCTGCAGATATTTGAGCTGTTGGGAGCTGGTGCAGTTCCACGGCGCACAGGGAAGCGCCGCAGATTTGAACCAGATGACGGTCTGGCTCTCAGGGCAGAGCCTGGAATTCTAACTTGCTTCAGAGTAATGTCTTTAACTGATTTCTGAGGTGCAGATTTTGCAAGTGTGGCTAATTTTGCTGTTTTGAGGTTCTTTCTAATGTGTAAGTGGAACTATTTCTCATATGTTTATGGCACTGGAAGAACAAACCATTCATTTTTTCCTTCTTGGGGTTGTCTTTTGTCTTTATCGCTATGTAAAGATGTTCAAAAGGATCATGAGAATGTCAGGAGCTTCTCCCACTGGAATAAAATTGTAATAAAGTTATGTAACTAACAACACTTTACCAGGAATAGATATTTAAAACACCTTTGGAAGAAAACAAAAGCCAATATCTCAGCAATAAGAAAATGAAAGAAAACCAGAGCCTGCCTGGCTTTCTGACTGAGAAACTTCTGCTTTGCTTTATCCCGGAGTGATAGGGTGGCTGAGATAGTCTTTGGAAATTACAGCTGCCATTGAGAGGGAAGCCAAGCCTTGCTGTATTTCAGAAAATGAAAATGCTGTAGCCTGGCGGAGGGAGGGGCCGGGTCCCCAGGGCATCTGTTTCCCATCAGTGTCCCACCATGCTTGCAGCCTGGCTTGGCACTCTCACATTTAACCTTCCCAGCAGGAGGTAGACCATAGGGCAACAAGGCTGCAGAATAATGAAACAAGAGTGTAGTGTGGTGCACAAAGCCTTTGTGAGCGCAGGAGTTGAGACATTAAACCATCAGGGCAGGGAGATGCGAAAGTTCCAGATTTTTCTCCAAAGCCCCCATTAGCCCGACGCAGAAGCAGGAGCACGCCAGCTCCCAGCAGGCAAAGGCAAGGCCTTTCCCCATCTATCCATGCCTTTTTGCCCGCTGCTTTCAACTATTATAAAGATACAATTACCTTGGGAGATTGTGGCAGTTCAGTTGATTAGCACGGTGAATTAAAAGAATGAGTCACAAATGACATGTCCGGCTCTTCTCTACTAGTCCTTTGTATTCCCAGTGTACCTCACCCCTGTTGTAAGAAGGTCAAAAATTAGAGAGAGATAACAATTTTCAAGCAGCTAGCACTTAGGAGCAGAATTAACAATCATTCTGTATGTAATTGCCAGTTAATAGTAAATTGCCTTCTAGACTGTAAAATGCAATATAAACTGGTGGGCACCTAAAATTAAATTAATGAGGTATTTGCTGCATTTAAAAGCGAATAGTGCAAATTAATAACTGGGTACAATACTTGTTTTAATACATATCGAGTGGTGCAGCGTTTGCTTGTTTAATACTAATTTTAAAAGCTACTTGAAAAATTTACTGTCTGCTGGTAAATCGAGTGGTCGGTGCAGGTTGTAGCCATAATTTTGCTGGTACAGTCTTCCAGGTTTCTAAATTAAATATCAGAGATTATTTTTTAATTAGAATATAAGCACTGCAGCCTTATTTGATTATGGCAAATTGTGATTTGTATGCTTCGAAATGAAATTATGTTACAGATAAAATTGCACCTTTACACACATATCTTAAGCTCTGCAGATTCTGTTGGTTTGGTCTCAGCTGAGCAGCAGGATTGTGTTTACAGTGTGTTTGTGCCACTGCCTTCCTGTTTTCTCTGTGTTTTGTGTAGTTTCCCAAGCAAATAAAGGGTGCATAGCGTGATCTAGAGCGTACCAAAACAGTTTCAAGGAATGATTGGTGGCCCTTGGAACTTTTCATGCTGGCTGCTTCCGCCTTAAGGTTTTTGTTGCACGCCCCTATTTTGACAGCTTCTTTGGCTTTGAGGCAATGCCCCAAATTGTCAGGAGGCAGCAGATCCCTTGCAGGGACCGTGGCACCCGACCGCCTCTACGTCCCCAGCAGAATGTGTGCGTGTCGAGTCCATGGACCCATGCCCAGGCCTGCAGTGCGTTTGCTGTTGGATGTGAACCCGAGAACAGTTCCTCTGCACAAAGGCTCGGGTTGAGTTTGGAGCTCGTGAGCCCATTGCTCGTGGCTCAGGGTGCCTCCTGATGGAGCGCTCGTGGCGCGGTAGGGCTGGCACGGCACCAGCGGGGGGAAGCCCTCTGCGCTCACGATGCTGTCCAGGTTTCTGGGCTTGGCTCACTCTCCCGTCGGCGTGGAGACCTCGCCTTGGCTGCTTTCCTGGGCTGGCCCCCACCCCGGGTCCCCCTCTGGTGCTCCTCAAGTATTTGGGAGATCTTTTGTGCACATTCAAATGCGGTTCTGTCAATGGCGCTGTTACACTGTTTAGAGTCAATAGCTCCCTTCCATCACAGCCAACACAAACTGGCTGTCTCATAGGTCAGTGCTCTTTAAACAAATTACTTGTATCCACAGAGCAAATGATTGTTAATTGCCTCCCACAAATCATACTATTTTTACTATGCTAAACTCCATGGCAAAGGCCTTAGTTAAATTTAAATCACCTGATTATTTCTTGTACATATTCAATTATTGCTCTGAAGGATGAAATCTGGTGACTTTGCGAGAGGAATGCTAAAAATATACAGAACGTATCCAGGCTTTTATTGGAAAGCCTTGGAAAAGAAAAAAAAAGCAGTTACATTCATTTTAATGAAATCCTCAGCATTTCTAATTCATATATATTGCATTTCTTTTTTTTTTCCTGTTAAGTGCTGTTGTCCTGAAGCAACTTACAGTCACTGTTATTACAGTATTGGTTATTTATTGATCAGACCTTGTGTCAGTATCAGTTGTTAGCAAGCTGAAAAAAAAATCAAGATAGAACAGATATTCTTGCCCTTTCTTCAAGCTGGGTCTCTATAAGTCAGTCAAAGTTTAGTGTTCAAGAGTCAGACCCAGAAAGTCTCTGTTAATGTGTAAAACTGCTTTATAGGCCTGGAGGAAAATGTATTTTTCTGAAAGTAATAAGTCAAAGGGGAAGGGATTCTGGTGAAGTGTCTATTCGTATAAAGAAGGTTTTTGAGCATGACATACATTTTTAATTAATAGGCCAATGCTAAACATACAGACATGATTTAGTGGCATCAAGTCAATAGTGTGTTGGATAATGTATATTATATAATAGCTCTTTTTTAAACAGTAGCAATTCCAGGTTTATCAGGGTCACTGCTGTCCCCTTTCTTTTCTGTCTCAAAGGAGGCCAGAAGAATGAGACATACCATTTGTGCTATTGCACAAGTAGACTATTTGTCCTAATCAGTGACACCCATTTACTAGAATTGCTTAAAATGAACTATACCTCATACAGAAATCGCACATTTAGAGTGTTCCATTCATCATCGGAAAATTGAGGGCCAGTAAACTTTTCTGTTCCTCCAGCGGGATCATAGACATGCATCAAAATGTTAAAAAATGATTGGTGAGAGAGAACTGTCACCCATTTATCAAGGAAAAGGAACATTATTTGCTAATTTCCCAACCAAGGCAGTGACAGGGTGCTTCGTCTTTAGACCCATGGTGACCAACATGGCCTTTTTGTTATTAGTACAAGTCAAGCGCTTTTTGGCTGTTGCTAACAAGACACATTTGTCTATCATCAGAGAGTGCTTTATTTTTTTCCAAGTAGCTGTGACCAAAGTCTGCTCTCGGTGCCATGAGTGGCTGCACCTCGCCAGGTCGTGGTAGCACTGAGTCACAGCACCACTGATAAATCACAAAGTTTCCGTGTCAAGGTGAAGGTATCGACTCTGCTGTGCCCAAACTGACAAAACGCGGCAGCGAAGCGATGGCAATTCATCTTAAAAAAGGGAAAAAAAAAAAAAGGACAAAAGGGTCATCTTGGCTTCGTGTAATAATCAGGAAAATTTGAGTGCTGAATAAGACCTTTGCCTTGTTTTCTCTGAGAAGGGGGAAAAAAGACTTTTCTCTTTTATTTTTTTGTTGCTATATGCAGTCTGGAGTTAAATAGTAAAATCAGTTTCCTGAATATTAAACTGTCTAGTTCTATTTTTCTTTCTACAACTTTAGCTTTACCGCTAATTTTTATTACTATAACCCAATCGTACCACTTGGGCTGAAAACTTCCCCAAGTTTCAAATCAAGGAAAATAGGTGTAAGGACAGGAAATAAGATCTTTCACTAAAAATGTACTTCTTGTTCTCGTATTATGAAAGCAAGACAGCAATCAGACAAATCTGGGTTGCATTGGAAGATATCCAGGTGGATTCCTGGGCTTGGCTGGTTGCTGCTGTCCATGACACCAGTATTCCCATTAAATTAATTTGTACTCTCAGGAAAGGACTGTGGAGATGAAAAGAAACATGTGGACTTTGTGGCCTTTGTGTTGAGTGCAGCATAACATGGAAATTAGGAAAATATCCAGAAGTTTGTGGTTAAGGAAAATAATGGTTTTGCTGTATTTTGAAACTCATTCTGTTGCATATTCCAGTGCTAATGTTGTAATTAAAAAGCTTGGAAGTGTTTTCATGTCAGAAATCTGTGTGTTACAGATACATTCTTTTAGCCAGGTGATTTTCATGAAAGTTGATTTAAAGACACTGGCTGAGGCCTGAGGCCTCATCTGCATTTTTTAAAAAAATAATTAATTATCACAACTGCAGTGAATGCAATTTTCTAAAGAAAAATGTCAAAAAGCATTTCAAAAATCTGCTGGATGTCCACTATTATTTCCATTTTACAAGAATTCCTAAGACTCACGAGGTGAATATAAATTCCTGTGGATGACCATTGATTTTTGAGTCAACTCCCATTGAAGCCATGGAAATTGGTGTGGATGGAAGAGCTCCCTGGTAGGGCTGGGGCTCTCCTCTGGAGCTGGTTGAGGGTCAGCTGCTGCTGATCCCAGCTGGAATATTCCGTGGTCCTTTGCAGGGATGCTCGCTGGCTGTGGATGCGCCAGTGGAGCAGGAGATGCAGGGATGCAGGCAGCTGTCCCAGCAACCCATGCTTGGTGAATTCTCTTTACTATCCCAGCCTTTTATAAGTGTGAAAGTTGCAGTTGAGGACTGGACAGTTTCAAATTTTAATTGCAAAATTCCCAGCATGTTAAATTGTTAAGGATGGAAATAAAGGATTTTTTTTTGGCAAAATCTTAAGAACTTGTTAAATTTGGATGTGCATTATGGCTCTCAGAAAACTCTGAATTTTGTTAGTTTAATTAAAAACCTTCAGCATCTGCAGTATTCTCTAAGATAAATAACTTTGGCATATAAAAGTATTTTTATTTGGAATATTTTTTTATATCTGTATATTTTAGCATGCATAAATATTTTTAAATTTCGTTGAAACCTAAACAGATAGTTCAACAGAATTCTGAATGATTAAAATAATAACCCAGGCTTGCTTTCTTTTTTTGAAGCGGCAACATCCACTGTGCTTAAGCATTTAATAAAGCTTTTTATAGACTCCATGCATTCTGTGAGTTATTTGAGGTATTTTTCCAATATCCACAAGTAATACAGAGATTTCACAACTTTGAGTAAGATCTATTTTTGTTTAAATTATTATACAACAGAGGAATACAGTTGTAGGAGCTCTGTTAGATGATCTTAAGGATCTGATTATAAGTCCTATTTGTCTAAATATTATATTAAAATATGACAGTATTATATTCTTATGCTGGGTGATCGCTACCGAATATAAATGGGGAGAAGTTGTGCAGAATTCCAGCTCTTACAGATGTTTGCTGAGGCATCACAGATTTCATATGGTTCTGAGATGGATAAATACCTCTGAAGAGCTCAGCCAGTGATGACAGGCAAATGATCACATTTGCCATTTGCTGCCATCAAGCATGGTTTCCAGAGTACCTGAAATTCTTCTATTTCACTGCTCTCGTATTCAGAGGACATGAAATTCTTGTACTGCACAAGGATTGTGTAATCCAGCTCTGTGGCACAGGAGAATTTCAGGGAGAATTTCGGTTCTCTCAGCTCTGGTAGCAGAATTCCAGCACAATTCTCTAAAATGTGTGTGTGGAAACAAGCAAATGGGGATGGATCCGCACAGACCCATCTGTAAGGAGGAGATATTTATTCAGCTGTGTCGCCTAGCAAAGGAATAAACTCCCAAATAATACCCCAAATGCAAAAATAGATAAAAGCTCAGTTTATCCCAGTAAAATATACCTTAATTAGTAAAGTACCTTGGAGTATTGAGCAGTTGAAATGTACATTTGGCTGCTTTGATGTAGTAGCACATGGTAAAACACTTTAGCAAATCAGGAATATGCCTTATGCTGGAATACAATATTTTGCTATTTTAGTCATACGTTGTTTTCATAAAATGCTATGTTGTGTTGTGGTTCCTTGGCATGATGAGAGCATTTATGATTTGATATCACACAGATTTCCTTCTCCTTCTCTGAAATAGTGCCAAGTCCCTCCCTTGCATTGTTCCCTGCTAAAAACTGGAATGATTTGGGTTGGAGGGGACCTCAAAGCCCATCCAGTGCCACTCCTGCCATGGCAGGGACACCTTCCCCTGTCCCAGGTGCTCCCAGCCCCAGTGTCCAGCCTGGCCTTGGGCACCTGTGCCAGGGATCCAGGGGCAGCCACAGCTGCTCTGGGAATCTGTGCTGAGGTCTGCCCACCCTCCCTGTAAAAAATTTCTTCTGGGCACTTTGCTGTGTCACCTAGAATTTCTCACCAACCAACAAAAACAGTCCTTCGCCTTGGGACTGTTTTTTACTGATATGATCCCCAATTTCTCATGATCTGCTCACTCTGTAATTTTAAATGATGGCAGATTTGTGGGTATTTGACCCTGCAAACTGTTCTCACACTGAAATGTGTAGCGTGGTCTGACACAATAGCTCCATTGACCAACACCCTAAGTGGGTTAGCTCCAAGTGCTCTCCATTCCCTACTTCAGACTTCACATTTAAAGTCTTTTAATATTTAAATATATCCAGTATCACTGGCTCTAAATACCCACAGCAGCAGCAGAGTGATGTCTGTACAACAGAGAACATTGGGGTGATGTCTGTGTCCGTGTCCGTGTCCGTGTCCCAGGTGAGGCTGTCCCCTCCCAGAAATCCAACCATCATGGGATCCCTGGTGCCCATCCAGTGGCCCTGGATGTGGAGAGGAGAGCACACACAATCAGAGGCTGTATGAGGTCCTGTTCCCTGTGTACTGCCTGCTTCACCCATTTTCAGAGGGTTGTGTGGCATGTGAAGTGTTTTTCATTCATTCTCCCCTGCTCCCTCCCTCTCTCTCTCCTGCTCCTTCTCCATCTCATCCATTCATTCACTCATTTAAAGTAAATCTGCAGCTATTATGATGGTAATGACTTTTTTGGCAAACATCAGAGCCTGGAACACAATCGTTCTCAGTCCCAGTGGAAATGCCCTTGAGGAATCGAGGGTCAGGAGGTATTAGTGCTTCACTTGTCACTGAGTGCCACCACCCAAAGGTGTGCCAAGAGCCCAGGTCCTGTGGTGGGACAGCCTGGAGGGGCTGGGCTGAGGATCCCTGAGGATTATCTGAGGGTAGAAGACCTCCATGGTCTTCCCATCAGATGTTTCTCAGCAGCCTCCTGGCATCCCTTGTGCAGTGGGGGTGAACCAGCCCTGCTGAGAGCCCACAAGTGTTGGCATCAGGCTCTTGAAAACCAGGGGACAGATTGTTGGTCACAGAGTGTATTTAAACCTTCATTTGCTACACATTTGAGGAAGATGCTTGTTGTTTCTTTGACAACTCCCTGGCTCCTCACCCTTGTTTTCTCCCTCCCCTCCTGGAGGAGGAAGGCCCTGGTTGGTCTGGTGGGTGACTGAAACAGGGAGTGCTTTCCCTAACTTTTTTTCCCTCTCACTTTTGAGTACAAAGTCTGTTTTGCTGGGGATGTTCTGAGCTACTCTACAACAGACCCTGAGAGGGATGGATGATTCCTGAACTGAGTGATTTGACATTTGTCTTCAAAGATGTCAAAGCCACAAATGAACCTTCAAAACACTCTTAGTATTTCTTGGTTAACTCCTATTACAGACTGGTTTGAGCCAGAAGGGACCTTTAAAGTGCCACCCCTGCCATGGCAGGGACACCTTCCACTGTCCCAGCTGCTCCCAGCCCCAGTGTCCAGCCTGGCCTTGGGCACTGCCAGGGATCTAGGGGCAGCCCCAGCTGCTCTGGGCACCCTGTGCCAGGGCCTGCCCACCCTGCCAGGGAAGAATTTGTCCCAGTATCCCATCTAAACCTAATCCCGTTCAGTTTGAAGCCATTCCCCATTATTCCTACAAGGACTACATGTCCTTGTCTGCTCCTTTGTGAGCAGCACTGCATCCCAGCTTCTTTTTGATGCCTTTTTGGGGCTACCTAAAAACAGAGGCCAGACAAAATTAAGGGAATAAGAAGCAGTTATATATATTGAAGGGCAGGACAGTCCCTGCATTCACTCCCACACACAGCCAGCATTGTGGATGTCAACACCTGAGGTGGGCTTTGCTTTCCAGCCAGGAAAATAAACAAGCAAATAGGTAAACAAACAAACAGTATGGAGGAGGTTTTCCCCATGTTAGCATGAGCATTTTAAGGAAAATTCTATATCATTATCGGATCGAGCGTAATTATGAGCTGACCTGTGAATTTTAGGCCTGTAATTGAAACAAGAGAGTGAGTGCCATTGTTTCCCTTCCTGCCATCTGAGGGAAAGAGAAGCAATTACGAGAAATCGGGGAGATAAAGACAAAGGCGTCATTTTGGTTTTTTAATGAAAAATCTATTTTTAGTTTCTTTGTGGAATGAGGAGAACTTAAATGCCTTTAAATTTTTTTTCTTTCTTTCTTTTTTTTTTTACAGTAAATAGGTTGTCCTTAGTAAGTCCAGGGATATTAGTCCTGCTTCAACAAGCAAGAGTGCCTTCTGATGAATGATGTGTTCAACCCCTCCATGCCTTTGTATTTCCTATGCATTCCACAATGCTTGGCTCACCCTGCCGAGTTCTGTGATTGAAATTCATTGCCAAATTTATTGAGAAATTAATGAGAAAAGCTGCAAAGTATTGACTTTGAGAGGAAAACACAACTCATCTTGAATGAGGAGGAAAATGCAGCAATAATTTAGCCACTATTGATTTTGCCCTGTCCATGTATTGATCTTCATTTTACAATATTAATTTGCACCTGCAATCGGCTGCAAAGGGAACCGATTTCATTTCTTTGCAGTGTTAATGTGCAAAGCATTAGGTGCTCTTAAGAAGTGCTGGTATTACAAGTCACATCGGAAAGGCTGATTTTTTCCTTATTTGTGCTTGTTACCAAAATAGACTAAAAATTAATTTTTTTGTCTGACAAAATATTAAAGCGAAAACCCATCTCCAATGTATATACCTCCTCTCAGCCCCGTAGGCTGCTTTTCATCTGGGTGAGGAACAATCAGCAACCTGAAATTCCAACCACTTCTCATCATCATGCCCATATCAGTTCAAAGTTCATGAAATTTCTATGAGCATTGATCTTTACCCATTGATTTTTTTTTTGCAGCAGATCTTTGAAATTTTAATTTCCCGAGCATCTGAATTTCTTATAGATGAAATGCACTTGGTAGAGACAGTTGATGATAAAGTGGTGAACTTAGCATCATTTTAAAGCCTAAAAAAAAGGAGAAAAACCAGGCATTTGCAGACTTTGTATATGTTTTGAGGTGAA
>VWZV01010981.1:183988-186488 GCA_013397155.1 Irena cyanogastra
GCCTAAATTGCGGGCTGAGTAATGAATAGATGGAGGCAGTTCTTATTAGTCTCAGAAAACCCATTGATTTATGTAGCGCCATGCACCATGGAGTTAGTCTGCTGAAAACGATATCTACATCAAGGAGTAATATACTCTAATAAGTATTTTCATCTTAACTCTAGTCACTGGGCCTCCAGGCTCAGTTTTTGTTTGAGTCAGGCAGGGCTATAATAAAGCCCTATGACTCCTTATAAAGCTTGTTAAACACAATGTGTGCAGTCTAACTGAGTCAGGATCATGATTCATGCACTGTACACAGCAGCATGTGCTGCTGATTTATGACCAAGCACAGTTCATAGTCAAAATTACAATTTGAGGGATAAAAAGATTAATTACTATTTGTGGCCTGCAATTTCATGAGGCTAGTGGATTGCAGCTGTAGAATGATAGTGCTCTACATCAGTTTGTAGTCAGCCATTCACAGATTATTAAAGCTTTGCAAGATTAAGTGCTCCTCCTGCCTGGTTTGTGCTCAGGCAATATGCTAGACAAAAAAGGACCACAGGGATAAATCTGAAGCTAGCAATAGCTGGACATATGTCATAATTGCCAGTTTCCCATAAATCCACAGCCAGTATAGAAAGCAGCCCGTGATGCAGACATCATATCATGACTCTAGTGATTGCTATATATGGCCTCAAGACCTGTAACTTTGTTACTGTGCTATCATTTTTGCAATATATTGGATAACCCTTTGACTATTTTCCAGCCTAATTATAAGTAGAAGTAATCATTGCTTTGTGAAGGGGGGAAAAAAAATAAAAATCTCTTCCTCAGGACAGGTTGCAAAATGAGGTTTGTGGCTGGGATAAGGTCTGAGAGGAAAATTGCACGTGGGGTGTAAATTTGTGCTCAGGAGCAGTTGTTGTGTATTTTATTAAACCCCTCTGCTTAAATCGCCTCATCTGTTTATGTTCCAGCGCTTAACGAACCCACCATAGATTACGGCTTCCAGAGGTTGCAGAAAGTTATTCCGCGACACCCAGGTGATCCCGAAAGGTTACCAAAGGTCAGTGAAGAGTCAGAAAGCATCTGTTTATATTTTCTAATTAAATACGTGTTGCTAAGCGATGCCTTAGGCTGCTCATCACCTGTAAAATAACGCCGCGCACAAACTCCGGCTGAGCAACTTCTTGGGTAGGTACATCAAGCTGCAAAAAAACAACCTGTACTCTTAAATGTGACCCCTTTTCCACATTAATTCTTTGCCATTAAGTTAATCGACAGTTTTTAAGATCGCACCTGATACTTGCAGAAGAGTATTTTAAAGAAGGAGAATGGATTTTCTGATACAAATATTTTGGATTCTACAAGAGGGACATAAACTTCCTGCGTAATGAAATAGTTCAATTAAACATTTTCCACTCCAGTAGCTTGTAGTGATTTCAATCTAAGCAGCCCCACTCTGATCTGTGATTATTTGACTCTTGTTTTCCTTTCATTTTCTAAAGCTCGATTCAGTTTAATCTTTTGTTTACAAAGCTTTTGTTATAAGTCCCTGACTTAGCAGGCTAACAAATGAAGTCCACATATTAATATCTAGAGGGACTTTTCATTTAAATTCAACAAAGACAAAAGCTGCCTGTGTTGTTTATGCACATGACACATATCACAGAAATTTCATTTTGATGTAAAACATTAAAGATAAGTCATGCTTATAATTTTCCCTTTTTCTTTGATATAATATTGTCTTTTTTCCTTCAGCACAATCTCTGATTTTCAAGGCAAACTTGAAAACACAAATGACAAATGAAGTCGTAACATTATGACTGATTATTTTGTATTCTGTTCCTGTGTGCATCAAGTCTTGACCACCTCTGAGTTTTATTAACACAATAAAACCTCTTAGACATTACCTTTTAATGCTCAGCGTGAGCATAAGCAATATCATTAGGTCTCTCTTTTAATTTGTGAGCATGCCAGCAACTCATATCAGATATTCACTGTCACAGGAATTGTAGGCAGAAGGGGAGATTTTTAAAGTGTTTTTCACTGGGGGGGGTTTTGCTCCTGAGGGTTGAGCTCCAGCAAGAAGAAGTTTGTTTGTCCAGAAGAGCTGGAGCCATCCACATCATCACCCATAGACAGGGCTCTTGCTGCTAATGTTGCCACCTTCGGGTTGATACAGATATTAATGATACCACTTTCCATCCATTAATATATGTGATATACATATTCATATATATTTATATGTTTATGTGAGTTTTGTTATCACCCTCTGTCTAAAAGTCCATGTAAACATGCAGCCATTTCCATCAGCAACCTTCTTAAAATTAAATTAATGGAAGATTCATGGAGTCTTCTTAAACTAGTGCTGGTTTGGAATTTGGGGGGACATTTGAGACAAAATCTTGGGGAAACCCTAAGTCCTGAGAAGGCTTAGCTGCACACCTGTAATTTTTAATGCCTGCAAGGGCAGTGGTTGTGAATCAGCAGCTCCACACCTGTTCAGAAGGTT
>VWZV01010981.1:191488-231154 GCA_013397155.1 Irena cyanogastra
AAGCAGTAAACCCCTCGCCCTCACTATAATTCCACGTGAATCTCTTCGGTAAATTTTTGCGCTTTTGCAACTTGGAGCATTTGCACAAATCTGAGTTGTCAGTGCTTATTTTGTGTCTCTCCAGGAAATAATCCTGAAACGAGCAGCTGACATTGCCGAGGCGTTGTACAGCGTGCCCCGCAACCACAACCAGATCCCCACTCTAGCCAACACTCCCGCCCACACCGGCATGATGGGCGTGAACTCCTTCAGCAGCCAGCTCGCCGTCAACGTCTCCGAAACATCGCAAGCCAACGACCAAGGTAGGTGGGATTTCAAGGGTTAATCCTTCACCTTGTTGGCTGCTTTTGGCCTGCTCGTGTGAGCTGATGTCACCGCCGTGTCCTCCCTCTCTCTGTCCCCGTAGCCGTGTGTCTGAGCGCAGAATGAAATGCCGTCTTTAACTTTCTCGTAATATTTAATTCTCCCTGTTCTTTCATTTACTGTTATCATAAAGCATCTCCAGTGGGGAAAAAACAAAATAAAATTGGCAAAGTGTAGAAAGCTCTTTGTTATTCGCAGTAAATATACAGCGTGTATGGTTGGTTTATAAAATAATTATGTCTTGGTACCTCCACCTGGTTTTGGAATATTTACACAGATAAATCTAATTTGATGTCTGTGATTTTAAAATACTTTGTTTGTAGGCATGTGTGACATATATGTTACTAATAAAAGTAATAGTTGATTTAATTTACCTGTTGTAATTGAAAATGCATGTAGCATATTGCATTTAAAATTAATTTTGATACTAATGAAAGGAGGGAAACAGGATTATTAGATATGTTCAAACGCAGTTTTTTTTTTGCTTGCAACGTAATTATTAAATTGATTGCTCAGATAGGAACAAATTGTTGTTTAAAATCCTGATTCTGCTATGTTTCCTCTTCTAAAAAGATTGTCTTTTAATGCGTTTCCAAGCTAATAAGCCTTATAAAATTCTGTACTTGCTCTTGAATTAGTTTTCACTGATGGCTACACCTTACGAAAGCTTGCTGTTAGCATAAAAAATATCAATCACAAAATGAAGACCCCAAAACAGCCTTTTAAAGTAAATCACCGCAACAAAAAAGTTTTTCTTGTCAGCTCTGGCATTTGAAGGTGTGGAGAGGCTGAAAGTTCACGCAGTGTGTTGGTACAAAGCGGGACTCGAGCCTGTTGATAATTGCTCCTAAAGACAAACGTGAAGGCACCTGACACAGCTGGATCGAAGAGAGCTTTTGTTGGCTGTCTGTGCTAAGAGGAGAGACAACATAGAGTGCTCGCGGATGATTTAAGTAGGGTTGGCGTGATAAGGTTATCTCAAGCTGCAAGAGTTGATAGGGCAGTGAGAGACAACTCAGAGCAAAGCTGTGCAATCAATTAAAACTGTGTAATATATGCTGCATGAGGAAACCCCCCAGCCCTAAGTCTATCTTATAAAATAACATTATTTTTTTGGGGTGGGGGGGTTTCTAACACAGTAGGTTACAGTCGCAACACAAGCAGTGTTTCCCCGCGAGGATATGTTCCCAGCAGTACTCCTCAGCAGTCCAATTACAACACAGTCAGCAATAGCATGAATGGATATGGCAATGCCGGCATGCCCAATCTAGGTGTACCAGGTTCCCCTGGATTTCTTAATGGCTCCTCAGCTAACTCTCCTTATGGCAGTAAGTGTCTATTTTTGGTAACACATCATCATATAGATTCATATTTACTACAAAATCAACTCCTTGCATTGTTTTGATTTCCTCTATTGTCAGCTACTGGATAAAAGGAGGGGTGACTCTGGAGGCTGGACGTAAAAATGAAAATAATAAATTGATCTGTTTGTGCCAGAATACAATCTCAGCTAGAGAAAAAAAAATAAAAAAGAATGAACAAAACGAAACGAAACAAAAAAAAACAAAATAAAAATTGGACTGCGCAATTCGTAACAAAAGTCCAACACAAAAGAGTTTGCCTGTTATCCAGAGAGTGGCCAAGCCAAGGCATTTCATTTTTATTTTTTTATATATATTTTTTTTATATATATATACCTCTATATATATTTTAAGAGGCAAGGCCCTATCACTCTCTTTTTCCGTGTTTGCCGTGAAAACCTCAATCTGAGTCCTGATTATTTTTGCTTTATTGCAGTAGTGCCGTCAAGCCCTACCATGGCAGCCTCTTCGGTCACCCTCCCTTCAAACTGTAGCAGTACACACGGCATTTTCTCATTCTCACCTGCCAATGTCATCTCTGCAGTGAAACAAAAGAGCGCCTTCGCTCCTGTTGTCAGGCCCCAAGCCTCTCCTCCACCATCTTGCACCAGTGCAAATGGAAATGGACTTCAAGGTGAGCCCCATCTCTCTCAATTTTCTCTCTGCTGCTTCTTTCTTTTTTTTTTCTTTTTTTTTTTTTTGGTGCTTTTTTTCCTCGGGGAGAAAGGTACCTGGCTGGATTTTTCAGTGCTCTTGTAGTGCTCTTGCAAAAGCAGGGGGAGGAATAGGGTAGCGTGAATGGTCTGCTGAGATTTTCAGGTTTTTAGTTCATTTTTGATGCTTGCATTAGAGCAAACACCAGTTGTTTTTCTGGCAATTTCCCTTA
Source organism: Irena cyanogastra (assembly GCA_013397155.1). Lineage (NCBI taxonomy): Eukaryota > Metazoa > Chordata > Aves > Passeriformes > Irenidae > Irena > Irena cyanogastra. The sequence continues at coordinate 194,099 of VWZV01010981.1, forward strand.
GGAGTTTGTGCCTTAAATTTTAAGAGAAGACTGTATCCCGGAATGCCTCTTGGAGGGTTTGTGTACTCCTGGTGTTTTTATGTTTTCTGAACACATTTCTCTGGATGTTTAAACCCTGCAGTGTTCTGGCAGGACACGGTGTGATTTCTTCACTTTATATAGGGTGCAGTAGTGATTTTAAATATGTCAAGTTAATCTAAGTCAGGTTAAGCCCTTACTCAGTGGACTAAACTTTCCTGGACTAGGCAGCCCTGTATGCAATGGTTTGCATGCTCTGGTGGTCCAGCTCTTACTGTGGTGTTAGAGTTCATCCTTAAATGAACTGAATATTTTAATTAGGGTAGGCTGTTTTAATATTTTTTTTTTAATCCATGTGATTTTATGTGGGTAAAGCAACAACCAACAGATAAATCAGTGGCAGAATGTCCCTGGTCACTTGCAGGGTGTGGGGCAGAAGGAATTATGACACAATGAGAGAGCAAAAACAAAAACGTCACCCTGAAAGGGAAGACTCATGGCCTATTTTGCCACTTTTAGGGGGTATTTTGATGTGCAGAAGGTGGGACTGTAGGTGCATTAGAATCACTGGGCAGGTTTGTTTGCCTCTGGTGGAGTCTCAGTGCACAGTGCAGCAAATTGAGGCACTTCAGATCCCATTGAAGACAGGAAGGGTTGAGGACAGTCTCATCCCCGAGGTCGTCACTCCTCTTGACTTCCCCAGTTAAGCAGCAGCAGGATTATTTATCCTTTGTGTCACCATGACACCCATAATCCAGCCAGCACTCACAGGCAAACAGAGGAGGGGGATTTTAATTTGCCAAACCCATTCTGGACACCTGCATTTTGTGGGGTGCTGAAGGCACTTTGTAGACACGTCATCCCAATCCCACAGAGCTGCCTGTCCACCCCAAATCCACTCCAGATCAAAATGAATCTTCCTGTAGCTCGCTCTTAACTTCTTGGTCTAAAAAAACCATCTGAGACCTTGTTATGCACTCAGGTCAACAAAGAGCTGAGAATCCAGGTGCACAAACTCGTTGTAGCATGATGCTAAAGGAAAGAATAATTAAATTAACAGTGTTTTGTGTACTTCTTTAGTGGAAGCTTCACTGTGTTACTACTGTAAGTAGAAAACTATACCCATATTATTAGAAAAGATAATCCATTCATAAAATAATCCAGTGCCCTACTTTCCTCTTTTTGTAAGAAGACACTGGTATAAAAAGTAAATACCGAAATAAAATAACAAAAAAAAAAGAAAAATAAGATAATAAAAGTAAAATAAGTAATAAAAATAAGACAAAAATAAAATAAAATAAAAAATAAAATAATAATATAAATGTGGTAACATGGCTTAGATCTGAGGCAGGAAGATCAACTAATTGATTTTGATTTACTCTGAAAAACACAATTATTTAAGATCTAAACTAAAATTATTCAGATTTTTGCCATTTCAGTATGTGGATAAGGGTCTTCCTGTCATATGCTAAAGGTTTTAGGTACTTAAAATCTCTAGATTACCTCAAAGTGGGGTTTTAAGGAAAACTGAGGGGGCTGAATGCCTGCACTGAGCACCTGATGTCCCTTAGCACCTCCCCAAGCCCCCAGTAATGGCACATCTCCACCCTCAGGTACAAAATGCTTTTTGTATAAAGCTCAGAAGATGACTGGGAATCAGCCAATAGTGATTTGTTAAATAGGTCATGAATTCAGCTCTTAAACTGAGCCCAGCCTCACTTTGCACTAAGCTTTTTTCATGCCCAGAGAGCCCAGTGAAGACCTAAGGATGCCTTCAACCCCTGATTTTGGAATGCTGCAATCCACGCAGCAGACTCCGTGTCATCCTTTTGGGTTTTGGAGCAGCAGCTGAACTGAAAATCGAGTGTTGACAATAGATAGATAATACACAGATAAATAAATAATTAATTAGATAAAAATTGTCAATTTTCCTCTGTCAGCTGAGCCTGGGTCATTTTGTGTTGAGCAGAATGACCCAGAGAAACAGCAGAATGTCCTTCTGGCCTGGCAATTAGAGCAGCCACTCCCAGGGTTGTGGCAAAAAAAATTGCATAATTTATGCAAAGTAGACAGCACAACAAGGTGATGCTCAGTCTTGTGGGAGTTAGGGAACTGACATGGCATCACAGGATCCTGGAATGGTTTGGGTGGGAAGGGACCTTAAAGACCATCTAGTCCCAACTTTGGGCAGGGACATCTTCCACTGTCCCAGGGTCCTCCAAGGCCAGTCCAGCCTGGCCTTGGACACTTCCAGGGATGGGGCAGTCACAGTTTCCCTGTGCCAGGGCCTCAGCAGCACCTCACCTCCCCAGCCAGGAGCCCTCTGGGAGTTCCTTCACCATCCCAGCAGAGGCACTGGCCCTTTTTCCACCCAAAGCTTTGAGTCAGTTCAGACTGAACTCACAGGAGCCCTCAGACTGACAGTGCTGCTCCATCCATTCATCCTCACAGACCTCAGCCACTGCCTTGGCCTGAGCTGCAGCTGCTGAGGGGCAGCACAGGGATGAGTTTGTCAGCTCCTTCCTTCATGAGGCATCGTCAGGAAAAGCCACCAATGCTCCTGTGTTGGTACTTATTTACACTGCATTTGATACATAGAGTTCATTAGGGAGTTTCTGCTTCTTCCTCCCTATTTTCTCAGTCATTTGTTGTCAGGGAACTCTTTTTAAAGTTTAATTAGTTGCTTTCTCGGCTCTGTACAATCACCTTGAGAGTTTTCTGATCAGCACATTTTCTACATTAAGTTAAAATATGGAATTTGAGAGCTGCAGTCCAACGCAGCTGAAGCTTTTTTGGTGATCTTCAAGTACAGAGTCTCATTTTAGGGCAGGGAGTGAAGGAGCTGAGGGACAGCTGAGGAGATGTCACTGTTAGATGGCAGGAGATTCAGTCAAGCCAAGAGGGCAGTAAGAGCTCATGGTCACTGGTGGTGCATGAGAGGCAAATCCTGCAATTTGTGGATAAGTAAGGACTTGGATAAGAATGGATAAGAATTCAGACAAGGCTGGTCCTGTTGCAGGGATTTGGGGGTTAATTGACCCCTCCCTGGTGGGTAAACCACTGTAGGGTATCTCCGTGTGGGAAAAATGCTGCTTGTGGCACGTCTAAGCTGGTGAGAGCAGCAGAACTAAGCAGTTCCAGCTGGACCTCAGGGGGATTGTTTTGTCCTCTAACAAAGAATTAAACAGAAGCTGAGCTGCTCTGACTTCTGATTCTGCTTGTGCTGATGTAACCCTGAGCATCAGGGCCACCAGAAGCAAGATCTTGTTGCCTGTAAGCACAACCCCAAAACCCTCTCTGTGCTGTAGGACCTACTGCCCAAGAGTGAGCATGGAGACGTTTGTAGGTGACATTTGTTCTGTAAAGAGGTCCAAGACACCTTCCAGTGGAAGGTGTCCCTGCTCATGGCAGGAGGCTGGAACAAGATGGTCCTTAAAATCCCTTCCAAATCCCAAATTCTGGGATTTGATGATTCAACAATGAAGACAGAGGTTAAGAGTGAAAAAGACTATCTGGGGAGATCTCAGAGAGGTCAGGCTGGGGGCAATGCCAGCCAGGGCTGAGTTTACTCCTCTCCCTTGCTGCACCCATGCCAGCTGCATGTGCACCGTCAGCCTAAGGAGGGCCAGCGCTCAGAAGCTGCAGCTCTTGGAGGAGAGCTCTCTCCCTGCTGTCCCCAGGGCCTGACTCACTCCTGTGAGTAAGCCTACAAAAAAGGGCTTTTGGGCCGTGTCCAAAAAGCCACAATCTTGTTGACTCTGTGTGACCTCCATAGTCTATGATCAGAAAGTCAAGTACTCACACGAATTTTTTAAGAGCAGAATCCTACCATGCGTGTTCCTTAGGGCAGAGAGTCTTTTCCTGTTTAAAACAATGAACATTAAAGGTAGAAACGAAATTTTTTAGTGAGAGACTACTGACTTGCTGCAAAGTTGGAAGCACAATATGTGTTCAAAATTTGGTTTTCAATTGTAATTTGCTTTCTATAGATTGTGAAAGATATTGCTCTCTGGTTATAGGACTATAATGCACAGCAAAAGGCTCTCTATATTCTTTTAAAATTGCATCCTGCTTAATTTTCTGGTCTTCCTCCAGATGAAAGTATTAAAATTATTATTAAAAAACTCACCAGCTCATTTTTCTTTAAGAAGGCGTTTGGTATCAATTTGCACAGCAGGAAGCTCGGTGCAGAAATTCACAATTGTCAAAGATTGCTACTAAAATAAATTGTGAAATGCACGTGTGGAGCACCAACCTTGAATCCCCCCTCAGATTGTGCCACAAAGACAGTTCAACAAAAGTGGTTAAATTAGAGAGCCGAGATATTTTTTCTTTCCTCCAGAAAAATATGGCAGCAGATAATCTAAATTTTCACACAGCAGAATCATAGCATGGTTTGGGTTGGAAGGGACCCTAAAGCCCATCCTGTCCCACCTTTTGCCATGGGCAGGGACACCTTCCACTGTCCCAGGTGCTCCAAGCCCCACTGTCCAACCTGGCCTTGGGCACTGCTGGGATGGAGCAGCTGATGGTTGAATTGCAGCACCAGGCACCTGAGGACATGGTTTAGTGGTGAACCACCCCAGTGCTGGTTGATGTTGGAGTTGACCTTAAAAGTCTTTTCCAATCTTAATGATTCTGTGATTCCATGACAGCTGTTCCTTGAAATGATCTCCTGCAGCCCCCAGGCCAGGTGCCCCCCAGGTAACCAGACTGGCATGGTGACAGATTTGCTGCTGGCTGAATCCCACAGGAGAAGCCAAACTGAGAGCAGGGGTTTGGCAGCTCCAAACACAGGGCGAGGCCATCAGCTGGCCTGGGCTGATGAGGGGTGGAACAGAGGAGATTTAGTGAAGGGTTGGTTTTGAGGGTTTTTCGAGGGTGGTCAGGCATTGGAAGAGGCTGCTCAGGGAGGGTTGGAGTGCCCACCCCTGGAGAAGTCCCAGGAATTCCTGGAGGTGGCACTCAGTGCTGTGAGCTGGTGACAAGGTGGGGACTGGGCACAGATTGGACTTGGTGATCTTGGAGACCTTTTCCAACCTAAATGATTTTGTGATTCTCTGAAAACTTTATAAGGAAACTGAATATTTGGGGTAGAAAGGCTCTCTGCAAATATACCCACTGTTCTCCAGTCAAATTTTGTAACTTCAGTTGCTGGTTAGGTTTAAAACATTCATTATTATGAATGTTGCAAAATTATAACTTCAGTTTTGATTTTGACATATTTGACACATTTAACTGGGGAGAAAAATGGTAGAATTGGAAGACTTTATCCTGTTTCACAAACATCACCTAAGCTGTGTTTTAGACAGGTTTAACTCCATCCAAATCCACAAAAGGCTCTGGCAGGACCAGGGGCTGCTCTGGGCTCTGGGTGCAGCTGTTGGAGCAATGCTGGTCGTGGTTGTGTCACTTATGAAATGTGTACAGACCCAGCTCTTCCAAACCGTAAAGCTGCAACGGCGAATCTGAAATAAATTAATATTGTTGAAATTAATGGACTGAGAAATTGAAGTTCACATCGCTACACGAACGAATTTATTAATATCTGTTGTACATAAATTAATGAGAAATATCATTATGGCAAAAATTAAACAACACTAAAATTAAAGACTGTCTAAATTATGCTTCTACCAAAGAGTTAACTAGAAAAAAAAGCAGTGGTTGTTGGCATCTCAGTCTTTATCTGTCAAAAAACCCAGGATACAGTTGGTCAGGGGTATTAATATCATGTCTTTTTATGGTGTTTGAGCTCTAGGGGTATTGATATCATGTCTTTTTATGGTGTTTGAGCTCTAGGATTGGGAGAGGGTTTAGAGTTCTTGGTTTTGGTCTTGGAGAGCTTGGAGGTCCTTGAGGAGGTGCTTGGAGGTCCTTGGTTTGCTCAGTCCTGCTTTTACCATGAAGCAGAATAGTGGAAAAGGAGGTTTTCTGCCCAGGGCACGCGGTGGTGATGGTTGGGGATGTCCCCAAGGGATGGGAAAACAGCCAGAGGAGCTGTCAGGAGGGAAGCTGAGCCTGGGGAGCTCGGGGTGCTCTGCCCACAGAGCTCCTTTCTCCAGGGGAGGATGTTTGGGGTGTGTTTTGCTGGGAGAAGTGTCCGTGCTCCTTGCTCTGGGGATGCCGTGGAAGAACTGGGCTCTGCACCCTCTTGCCCCGTCCCATGGTGGCTCTGAGCCCAGCGTGCCAATAACAGCTCCTTTTCTTCTCTTTTTTTCTTTTAGCCATGTCCGGGCTTGTAGTCCCGCCAATGTAAAGTCACTTTTGTTTACCTACCGTAGCACCAAGCTGCAGAGGATGGGCTTAGGGGACAAGTTTAGTATATTAAGACATGCTGATGGAAGCAGTATCTTCACGCAGAATCAGCAACAAAATCGAAATGCTACAGGAAAAAAATAAAAAACCCACAAAAAAAACCACCCCACAAAAAAAAAGAAAAAAAAAAGACTTTGTTTAAAGATTTTATTTAAACTATTAAGAATCTACATGCAGAACAACCTACTTCTTCATGAACAATTCCATTTTATTGACTGAATTTTTCTCATATTTTCACATTTCTCAGTCCTGGAGAATAAGGAAAAAGCGACGCCTATTTTGTATAAAGTTTCTGATTACGTCTTGGCTATGTCTAGTACTTGCTATGTGTTGGGAGAAACTTTGTGGATGCACCATTTTGATTATCATGAAACACTGATGAAAAATGCCTCCGAACATTTTTCTGTACTCATAACTAGATTCACAATGGTTGTGTATCTCTATAATGTGAAATATTTTTTTGTGGTGGAAAAAAAAAGGGGGCCAAGGAGGTTATGAGCCATCAAACTGGAAAAAAAAAAGAATAAAAAAAAAAGGATGAATATATGATTAGAAAAAAAAACCACACAAAAAACCGGGGCGCGGGGGCGGGCGCGGGGGGGTTTATCGTTGCTTAACTTCATCTTAATGAAATGGAACTTTGTAACTTATTGTAGTTAGAAATTGTAACTTTGATATTGAATTCTCTTGCCTTCAACAAGCACACTGACAGAGAAAAAAAAAAAAGAAATTGCTACTGTCTGTTGGTTTAAAAAAATGAAAAAAATATACTTCCACTGCTAGAGCTTCCTGTTAAGCAAGTGTGATCTGCAACATTTTTTCAACTTTTGCTAGCACTGTATACTATTGCATTTTAGGCTACTGTGAAGTCTATGTTTCTTGTACCAGAAAATTGTCCTTTTGACTTCTAGATCCTTCTTCCCTAATGTGTTTTGTATGTGGTTATAAAATTGTAGACTTTTGTGATTTTGCCAAAGTTGTAGCTAAATATTTATACACTTGTCTTGAATTTTTTTCAGATCCACTTAAATATTTAGACAAAAAAAAGCAGATTTTATTCCTTATGACGGCTATAAGGAATAAAATAGTCTTATCCATTGCAACACTTTCTTTCACATAAACACTTGCAGTCACTAAGGGAATTTATTTTGTAACATATCAACTATAAATATTGTATTTATCTTTGAAATTTTGTATATTGCTTTTCATCATTTTTTTTTATGTTCTTGTATGTATTGGTTTTTGTCCTGGCCTGGTATCGTGATGCTGAAAATAGCATTAAGCCAAGAACTGTTGCCTTCATGTTTTTCTTTTAAATAAATCAGTGTCTGTGCATTTCATTTGTACTTCATAAGGTCGCTATTGTTTAGCCTTTCCATCCTTTCTTTTTTTAATTTTTTTTCAAAAATTCAAATTCATTGTTTATTTTTATATTATTTTTAAGTTATCAGAACAAATAATTTTGAAAGAAAAAGTCGTTTGTTGTATAGTCAAATCAAAATTGTGCCACATGGCTGGAACGAATACTAGTAGAATATGTGCATGTGATACAGCCACAGAAAAGATGAATCTATTTTGTGGTTGCATTTTTTATTTCCTTTTTTTTCCCGTTTGTTTGTTTTCTTTATTTTTTAATTTTATTTTTAATTTTTTTTTTTTTTAAAGATTGTAAAAAGTCATTTTTAGCTGCCACCCATGACTTTGCCACATAGCTGAACTGTGTTTACTGGAAAAATTCAGAGGCCTAAAGTTTAAAAATAAATTCACTTCTGATGTTTTAATTAAAATGTTTGCCACATGAACTTCTCTGATGCCTTAAAAGTGAACTTCTTTGAAGAACTTTTGTGCTGTTTTATCACAGTCTTACACCACAATCGTTAATCACGATTTCATTTGGATGATTTCTGGTGTAAAAAATAAGGGGGAAAAAAAGCACAATCCTGGTGTACAATTCTGCCACTCCTTTATGTGTCGATTTTCTGCTGCACTCTGCATTCTCCCAAACCCTGCTCTGCTCAAAACCGGGGAAGGTTTCACGGGAAATCAGGATTGCACCGAATTTTTAATCTCTGGGAGTTGTTTATTTAGGTTTCTTGGGGTTTTTTTTAGGGAACTTTTTGTAATCAACCCGTAGCCGACGGTACTTTTTAAACTGGAATGACCTGCGTTGTATTCCGTGGCTCTCAGTGCCAAATCCAGCCAGAGAAATGTGGAGTTGTTTTTATTTTTACTTTGCACTAAATCCTTTGCCAGCACAGCACTGCAAAACACGTTGCAAACTGCAGCAGAATTCACCTTTTAACCAAAAAAGGAGGGATCATTTTTTTAATTACTATTATTTTTTATTATTATTATTTTTGTATTTTTTTTTCTTTTTGGGCAAAAAAAAATGCACATTTCAGTCAAGCTTTTCTGGAAGGGTTTAGAAGAAGGGTTCAGCGTAGTACAGCTCTGTGAGCACGGCCAAGGCTTGGCTAGGTGGGAAAGCCTGAGAAGTCACTTTGGAACTGAATTGCCTCCATTATATTTTGTCTAAGTAAGGTTTTGCTCTAAAAAAAAATAAAAAAAGAGGTCACGTGTACATGTTAAGAAAGTCTGCAAGTTCCTTCATAAATGCAATCTGTTTGTGTTTTAGATTAATTAGTCAATGCACTCATTGCTTCATTGTCTCCAGACGGAAAGCTTCACTAAATGGTAGATTTTACTGTTAAAGACCCTACAATAAGATTGTTTTATCTGTACATTTTTTCATATATTTAACTGTATAAAAAAAATGTTCATTTTACACAATATTTAATTAAAGTATTTCTTGTCTGTGAATTTCATTTTTAGTAATTTTATCTGGTTTGATTATTAAAAAAAGTGACTAAACACGAAACAAAATAGCGCAACACTGAGGGTTTCATTTCTAAATATCAGAATTTTTATTCCTTTGTTATGAAAAAGCCCAAACCCTTGACGTGGTCTTTCCAGTTCCTTGGGAGGAGGATGAGGAAGGAGATCTCTGCTCTGCAGTGGCAATCACTTGTTGCTCAGCCTTGGTGAAGTATTTATCCAAAACTGCTCACTTTTTATGAAGATAACAGCAGAATATCTCTTTTTCTTATTTAACCAAAACTGTGCACTTCAGACAGGCTTTTTGCAAATCAAAGGTAACAATAGATTTTTTTTTTCTTTTACTATTTTAATATCATATTGTAGACGTCTGTAAACAGGAAAAGTTATTTTAAACAAAGCACAACCCAAATTTTCCATGTGGTGGTTTGACACTGAAGGTTGACGTGCTCGTCTCTTAACTGCTGAGAAGGAAGCAAATTCTTTTGCTAATTATAATACTGAGCACAAATATTTCATCCTCTGGGCCAAAAATATGTGCAATGCACATATAATGGGTACAAAAATATATTTATAATCAGGTGGGCACATGCAGCCTCGGAGCTGGAGAGAGTTGCAAAGCTTTGCCTGATGTACAGGTCCGAGTTCTCCACGCCGGACGCCAAATGTGCTCCTGTATCCTTCTGTGTGACCAGCACCACCAAAAAAAAGGGCATTTGCACAGGAATATGGGTCTGGCAGAGGAATGTAAGCGCCTGTGGTGGTGAAACAGGGAGTTTGTTCTGGAGTTTGATCCGGTCATTAATCAGAGGGCTGCTGACAACTTTGAGAGGGCTCTGAGAAACTTGGAGCTCCAAAGTGAGTGGATGGAGTGGTGCATGTGGATCCAGTGCCAAGGACATGCTGTGTGTCCCAGCCCCTCCTCTACTGCCCGTGCTTAAGGGATGGAGTGGGGAGAAAGCAAAACTTGCTGCAGCCACAACCGGGATTTTTAACCATGCTTCTTTTCTGCTCCAGTATTTCCATAGTTTTCATGTCAGATGAAAACTGATTTGATGAAAAAAGGTGTTAAAGCTGCAGAACACTTCATATTATTATTATTGTTATTATTATTATTATTATTATTTATTATTATGCATTGAAAACTGTTCCACTCTGAGTGCGTGTCTGTGTATCATGTTTAAAAGGCAGTATAATCAGATGCATCCCACTAAAAAATAAGCTGGTTTTTAGGGATGAAAGTCTGCATGATGCCTACTGGCACTTTTCCTTTTAGTTTTATTTCAAAGGTTTGAATAATGAGCATCTAAATGGTTCCTCTAACTTTCAATGCAAGGAAAATACAAAAGGAGAAAACCCACATATGACAATTCCTAGAGCAATCCACCACCTACGACACATCTGGGTAAGAGCCCTGCTGAGGAAATATGTTGTGTCAGCCCACGGTGAGTTTAGACACAGGAAGATGATAAAAATTCCTTAATCAAAACGAAGGAATAAGAGTCTCTAAAAGTACATGCCAATTATTGCAGAGCAGCTTTTAAAAGTCTTTCAAGCTTTTAAAGATTATTCAAAGCACTTGAAATAGGCTTCAATCTAATGCCTCATTTCATTGCATTAAACAGCCTAGTTAATAAAGAATCAATATATTCAAAGGGCAAGGTTATCTTTTGTCTATAAGGGGTGGTGTCATTCTGAACCTTTTATAGTTCAAATGCTGAAAAAGACCTCATGAAATCCATACTCATCAAGTGGGTCAACTAGAGCAATAAAGAGGCCTCTGAAAGAATGGCTGCACTCCTTTAAAACAACTATAAGTCTTATCTCCCCGCATAGTCCTCGCCAGGCTCCGCCAGAAAATGTCAATTTCTCATCAAGACAAGAGGCCCGGCGATAATTTTTTTTCCCAGAGAATACACACAATTAGCAGAATGCAGAAAGGCCCCACCAGTGATTTGTAGCTTATTATGTCACCGGCGGGCCGCGATCCGCCGCCGCGCAGATAATAAGGGCTGTTGATAACCGAGGTGTCAATAGGGCCCGGAGAGGTTTCTGAATGCCAGCCCTTGTGCCGCGGCTCTGTCGTGCGCAGATCGTGGGGCCGATAACCGCGCACCCGCTGGCCCACGCCGCCCGCGCGCCCCACAATTGATGCCCTGAATAAACCGCACAAAGGAGCGCGGCTGCTTTATGCTCCTTGAGACAATTCCCTGCCTTACCCTTCAAGGAGTTCTTTTATGTGCGAATAAGGTTGCTCTTAATGAAATTGAAACTCATCAGAGGAAATCAAAACCCTCGAATCAGATTACGAATTGATTTTTTTTTCCCCCCTTTCTTTCTTTTTTGGCCACTTGTCGTTGTTCGATGTAGTGCCCTGAGTTTTACAGGGAAAGGAAGAGAAAGCATCCAGTCTGGAGTCAGGGCGTGCAAACAACCTCTAAACTAAAGGATACAAAGGAGGAATGTTCCTAAAGTCCCACAAGTCATAAAAAGTTTTAAAAAGTTGCTGGTATTCGTCAGACCTCTATCTTTATGCAGATACTTCATAAAACAATAAAGTTGTAATTAAATGAACTGTCCTAGAACTTAAAATGGTAGAAATCAAATAATGAAACCCAAGCCATTTCCCTTTCTCCTATGCAATGATAAATTTCATTGTTAAATTTCATTGTTGACCTCAAAATCAAATATAATTGCTCAATGCTCAGGTCAAAATTAACTGACGGAGTAGCTGAGACCTCCTGGTCTGAGACCCTGCTTCAGTTGGTGACTCATTGAAGCACTTTGGCCAGCTGGAATGTGACAGTGACAGAGGTGATACAGCTGTGGCTCTATTTTATTTCTTAGAGATTTTATTTCTTAAAGATTTTATTTCTTAAACATTTAAATAAAGTGACAGTTGCACTTACTGGTTTTGTTTTCTCTTTGTTGGCTTTGTGCTGTTACTGAAAAGACATAATGAATTGAAGGGTGCAGTTAATTAGCCACAAATTTGTACATTTTTAATGCCCACAAAGCTTTTAGAGGACTTTGGTTATGTGACTCTTTGTTTAAAATTATCTTTAAATGAATGAGGCTGTTTGAGAAATGACTTTGCAGCAAAAGCAAGGATCTCCAGACTGAGCAGGGGTGGTGAGGGTGCAAGGAAATTATCTGAAAGCTGCTTTGCTTCAGCTAGACAAAAATCACAGATTTCCTACAGTGTAAAATCTAAAATAGACATATCAAGTGAAAAAGAAAGGAAACTGAGGCTGGAATTGGTGTGGGTAACACAGCCAGTCAAGAGTTGCCCTGTATCTACAAGGAAACATGGGATGGAAATACCAAGGGGAAGACGGAGAAAAGAAAAGAGGAAGATGTGACAAAAAATTGTACAATGAAACCCAATAAAGTTGTATTTAATGATCTCCTTCCTTGTGCCATGGAATTCTGTTGTGGGATTGAGTTCTTGGGGTGTGTCTGGAATTGTTTGGGTTGGAGGGGACCTCAAATCCCACCCAGTGCCACCCCTGCCATGGCAGGGACACCTTCCCCTGTCCCAGGTGCTCCCAGCCCCAGTGTCCAGCCTGGCCTTGGGCACTGCCAGGGATCCAGGGGCAGCCCCAGCTGCTCTGGAAATCTGTGCCAGTGACTCTTTTCCTCCTTAGGACAGCTCTTGTCCAGGCTCTTGTGTCCAGAGATATAAAAGAAACTGCAATGAGTATAATAATTATAATATCAATAATAATAATAATAATAATAATAATAATAATAAAACCTCTAATAACCATTTCACAAATCTGTTTGGGCAGACCAGTTCAGTCCATGGTGCTTCTTCACCTTTCTGGTTTATCTCTGTGTCTCATTTTAGAGTAGGTCATGAATCTAAAAAATGCTGTAGTGTCCCAAGGATCTCTGCAAGGATTTCCAAGATTTCTCCTCAGCTATTTCCTCACTTATTTCATCCCTTAAGCACAGCCTGAAAAAATTTACAGAGGTCAAGCAGTGGGTAGGGACCAGCCAGAGGCTCTGAGGCACCAAGGGGTGAAGCCAAGACCATGGACCTCAAAAATCTTAACAAATCTTAACAAATCCCTGGAGCTGTTAAAGCCTGAGCAGCAGGGGCCCAAGGATATCAGTACTTAGCAAAATATAAACATAAATGATGGGTTTTTTAATTGGAAAGCTACTCAGAGACCTTTCAAAGCTCTAAACCAGTATGAACTGGCCCAAACCTGCTGAAATGATGTTTTACAGAGGTCCAAGCCAAGCCATCCTTGCCCACCTCAGTCCCTTCCCAGAGCTGCATGTCCCCAGCCAGGGGTTTGTCAGGATCCTTCAGGAGCTCAGCCCCAGCAGTGACAGAGCACAGGGAAAATACAGACTAAGAGCAGCGCTTTCAACAAAAAATTGTGTCCTGGAACAACCCAGTCAGGGTATTGCACATAAAGATTTTGAAAATGCTCTGCTTTTGATGGCGGTAAAAGGCCATGACCAAGTAACTGGAATGGCTCAAAAATAATAAATGCATAAACAAACACAGAAATACAGAAATGAGTAAATACAGCTGAGCCATTAGCTGTATCTACCTTAGTGATGTACACCAGAAATCTGCAACAAATAATGTTAAACTTTGTTTTCTTTTTTTTAAATTAGCCTGGAAAGCACCTACCATAAGCAAAGATCTGCTCATGCTGGCCAGGTGCAGCCCCCAAGTATTATAAAAGAACATATGGGAACTTTATTAAGAGGAGAGGTTTATTTAATGGGAAGGATTTTTTCAGCCTTCTTCTGATGCCACAGAGTCACAGGTTTGGATTAGAAGGGACCTGAAGGATCACCCAGTGCCACCCCTTCCAGGGCAGGGACACCTTCCACTGTCCCAGGCTGCTCCAAGCCCTGTCCAGCCTGGCCTGGGAAGGGAAGGAGCCCAAGATAATAACTCAGATAAACAATTCAGATAAATAATTCAGATTAAATGCAAAATAGTTTTAGGCAGATGACACCTTGTGAGGTCATCTCGAGGTGGTTCAGATGGCTCAGCTGGCAGGATCCAGCTCAGCACCTGCAGTCAGAGATTTTGCAGTGACAAACTCGGTGACAGTGATTTCAGCAATGGCAGAGTTGGGTTGGTTTTTCCCTCTTCATTTCAATGTATTCATCTGGTTCAAGTCAATGATGAATTCACTCAGAACTGAAAACATGGTTGGGAGTTGGAAGAGTAGAAAATGTGTTTTCCTCTCCCTATCCATGAATAAAAAATAAATTTGAAATGATAAGATCTGCTGGGTTTTAATATCTTAAGGATGTGATGATCAGAAACCACCTATTAATTTTTTTTTTTTAGTATAGATAATAATATCTCCTTAGCATATTAACTTTATCAGTCAAATTAATTAATGAAATTTATCATTCAGGTGCAGAATATGCTCCTTGATTTTGCAGCCAGCACTATTTTGGTAGGTCTGGTTAACTGATGGAATTAATGCTGTTCTCACCACAGTGGTACTGAACTCTCATTTCCATCCAAAAAGAACCTGACAACCCATATAATAAAAAAGAAATGCAGCATTCTGCATTCTCATCCCTGCAAAGATATAAAACACATAATCAGATTACGAAATATAATTGCATACATGAATGTAAATAAATGAAATAATAGGGAGAGCTCCGTGATCAGTCAAAGGAAGTGCAAATTCAGTAGCGCTCTTAGATTTGAACAAAACCAGTTAAATTTGTTGAAAATGGGAATAATCTCCCCTTAGGAGAATGAGCTGACATTCTCAGGGAAAAATTAATAAAAGATAGATCAGACAGTACATTTTCCCTCATTTTCAGTGAAAATCATATTTGAAAAACATCTTGAATGGGGATAAGTTTGAATTTTCTATACATTTTGAGAGAAACAGACTTGTGGTTTTCTCAAAAAAAATTTTTCTGTCCCTCTAGTCAAGTTTTGGGTTCTTTTTTTTCCCTCTTTCTTTTTTCCTTCTTTTTTTTTCCCCTCACCATCCCCCTGAAGTGAGTGTTTGGGGCAGGGTGGTGAGCAGCCAGATGTTGGAGAAGGGGTAAGGCTCCTACCCGAATGTGTCCCTAAATAAAGCCACCCTGTGAGCCTCAGCCTTTTGGCTTTTCCTCTTCTTTTACAGAAATCCACCCTTTTTTTTCCCTTCCCTTGACCCATATCTTCCTGAATTGGGATTTAGCAATCACACTGCTTATTAAAACCTCCTCGTGTACCTTGGTTTCCCAGCAGAGCCCTCCTGTCCCCAGCCCTGTTGTGTGATCTGGCAGTGAACATGGAACCAGGAAAGTCTGGGATCAGCGCAGTCATTTCCAGCAGCCCATCTGGGGCTCTTCCACAGCTGCTCTGGAGAAGGTGCTGGTGCCCAGCTCTGTCCTGCAGTGGGGGAACATCTCTGGGTCATGTTTTTCCAGTACCAGGTGATGTAAAGGAGGTGCAATATCAGAGAATTATGGAATGGTTTGGGTTGGAAGGAATCTTAAAGCTCATCCAGGTCTAATCCCTTGAGGGACACCTTGCAAGGAGTTAGATCTGGATGACCAGGGACACCAGGAGCAGCAGGACCAGGCTGCTCCAAGCCCATCACACACCTGTGCAGGCCTGTGCGTGCTGCAGCCTGAATAACTTAGATCTGACATGCTTTTCTTTCAAATCATTAAATTTTTTAAAAAATTCTGACTCCTTGGAGGTCACGCGATACAGGAGATCACAGGTGTTTGGTGATGCTGCTGGGACAGTTCAGTTCCAGCCCCTGAGGGCAAAGCTGTGACGCCACACCAGCTGATCTCCTGAAATTCTTCCCTTTGGGCTGCATTTTGCTGCCTCACTAAAGCTGAGCTCACCTACCCCAGCCTGGCCTCTGTTCAGTAAGAGGCTGAGCCCGAGCTCTCTCCCAGGCAGCCACGGGAGCATCTGGAGCGTGCTGCTGCCCAGGGATGGCAAATGATGTTGGATGTTTGATGTTTCCAACAAAGTGAATCCCTCACCTTTCCCACCCCTCCCCTCAGCCCTCGCTCAGAGGCTCATCCCGGGCTCAGAGTGGGGGACAACCCATCCCAGCCGGGCTCAGCCCCTTGGAACACACATGTGGAACCTGGGAAGCTGCCTTGGATCCGCCCCAGCGAGGTACAGGCACAGCAATTAGTAAAATCAAGGTGTATTTCCTACATCATGCAGCTGGGGGCATTTTGCAACTCATTTCACCAGAGAAAAACTTGTTATTTAATTGCCTTGGCTGCTGCTGGATCAGATTCAAAATGAGTGGGAATATCAGGTCCTGCCAGATATATTCAATCATATTCCTGCCTTTTTTTCCCTGACTGGATCCGGTGTGCCAGTAAGCAGTGAAGCAGTTAAATATGGACATGTGAATTCCAGCAAAGCTGAGATTTCCAACTTAACACCCCACCAGGATGAACGAGGAAAATGAGCATCTCCCTCCACTCTCTCCCTGTCCCTGTGGTGAGTTTAAGGGGAAGTGAATTCACAATGGTTTGGCCAAATGATGGAAGTCAGATATTTCCTATTCACCCTGATGGACCAAGAATAACATTTCATGCAGCCCCCAAATAAATTAATAATAATAAAAAAAGCCTGCCAGAATTCAGAATTATGGGTGAGGTGAGGCCAGAGCTGGTGGGCATGGTGGAGATGGGGGACAGTGGCACTGTCCTCCTGGATGGGATGGGGCATTTCCCACCACCACAATCCTGTGCCCAAGTGAAACTGGGTGGAGAAGGGGAAAAAAAAGATATGTCTAAATGAGTCCAATACAAAGTTCCTAAGAGGCAATCTAATTTAGCTATATAAAATCATGAAAGGGGAAGAATTAATTGATACTAATGAGTTCTATGAGATAGCATCATAATTAATTCCTAAATAGAAAGAGGACATAGGCTGGAGCGAGGGGGGATCAGACTGGCCTATATACCATAATAGATTACACAGGCTACTTGAGATGAGAAACAAACTGCCAAAGTCAGAGCGGGACGGAGTTTGGAAGTCTTTGCCAATGCAAAGAAAAGCCTTTCCAGCAAATCCTGAGAGCTGGGAAGTTCAAGGACCACTTTGCCATGTCCCTGCTGGTCCCTCCATGGCATTTGCAGCGACACCCTGGCCCGGTCTGTCCATCAGGGAGCACAAACACAACCCATGCTGGTGGTTGCTGAGGTAACTACAGAGATTTAATTTGATTTTCCCCCCCTAAATCGTGTGGTAAATCAGTGCATAATCCCACAGCAAGGTCACGGAGCTCCAACATTGTTGCACCAACTTGGACAAATAATTTGGGCGTGATGTTTGGAGCCCAGCTGCCTTTTTCCTGCTCCATTTTTACTCCTTGGGGGGACAAATCACAGGTGACCACTCATATACTGGAAGAAAAAACCTATGATGAATCACAGAAACAAAATTATATAAGGACAGAGCATTGTTTCTGTAAATTCCATAAAATCATCATTACATCCTGACTCCACATTCACCAACACAAATCAGAGACCTCTGCAGCCTATCTCCTGAAAACCAATATTAGAAGTTGTGCTTGGTTTTTGTTCTCCATCTGAGGTTTAGTTTGCAAAAAAATTCAGTTGCTACTGCAGGGTAGAGCTGAAAGTACGTTCATTTGTCAATGCGGGGTGCATTTTTAGAAGGGAAATAATGGAAAACTATTTTGATTTTCATAGTTGTGTTCACTAAGAGAAAAAAATAGAAGAGAGCTGGAGAGGGATTTTGGACAAGGGCCTGGAGTGCCAGGACAAGGGGGAATGGCTTTCCACTGCCAGAGGACAGGGTTAGATGGGATATTGGGAAGAAATTAAATATTATCATCTAACCCAAACCAGGAGTGGGATGGAGGCAAGCAGAGAAATGGAAATGGGGTAGAAAATCAGTAATTTAGATGTGAGGTGCTGATGTTCATCAGCCTTAATTTACTAACAATGGCTTCTCCTAAGATTTAACTTCATCCTTAAAATACTGCCCATACTGAATTTTCAAAATCAGTGCTAGCCTGATAATCTCTTCCCAGTACAAATAAATTAAACATTAAATGGAAATAATGTGTGGATTTCCAGCTCTGGGTTTTCTGCCCAGTTTAGCACTGCCACTGGTGTTCCTTCCTCATGACAAATTCACAGTGATGAATGTACCAAACAAGCCACAGTGTTTCTAAAAATTACACCTAAATTTGATGGAGAGCCAAGGCAGTACACTACAAAAATATTTGAGCAAGAGAAATATTTGAAGGAAGATGAAGGAAATGGTAAAGAAAAGGATGAGGATGAAGAAAATGGTGAAAATTAACAAAGTGATGAAAGAAATGATTGAGAGAATGATGAAATAAATAATGAAGATGAAGAAAAAATATGCTGAAAATTAAGAAAATGTAAACAATGGTGAAGAAAATGATGAAATAAAGGGTGATGATGAAGATATGGAAAAAAGATGTGGAAAATGATAAAAAAATGACAAAATTACTAAAATCAAGAAAATTACGAAAAAAATACGAAGGTGAAGAAAATGATGAAATAAATTATGGAGACGAAGAGGAAGAAAAGACGAGGAGGAAGAAAAGCTTTCACATTTCTCAACCAGAGCCACCCCAACGCAGCCGGATCCCGCTCGCAGGTGGAAAAGCCGCTCGGACCAGCACAGAGCTGCTGATAAATCTAATCCTGAAGGATTGGAAATGAGGTAAAAGAAATTCTGATGAAAATTATGTACATGTACTTTGACAAGCTCATAAACACTGCAGCCATGATAAGTTTTCTTATTTTTTTTTTTAAGACCCGACACAACTGTGTAAGCCCGAACTCTAATTTTTACAGCTCTGGGTTTGGAGATCTGTCATTGGGAGATATAATGGAAAGAATAATTGCCTGGTGGCTGCACAAACAGGAGATGTGTTGTCAGGCTGCAGTTTGGAGGCTACATCTGGCTTCGGAAATGATTGATGCTGTCTCTGTGTGTGATTCAGGAAACCATTTTTTCTCCTTTCTTTTTTTTTTCCCTCCCCCCGCTAACACAACCACCACGCCGAACCTTCAATTAAATCAGTATTAAAGAAAACTTTTGATTTATTCCTCCTGCACTGCGGTGCTGCAGCCGGGCAGCGCGCGGCCCTCGCGGCCGAGGCGGGCACGTGATTCCAATTTGAAATTAAAAAGTCATGTCTGAATAACACAACAGCATTCTCATTTCCTAATACTCTGCTTTTTACTACTTTGCATTCAACTGTGAAAAGTCTTTTAAAACTCTGAACAGCAGTAAAACTTGAATGAATTTTTGACCCATTATTGCATAGCGGGTGCGCTTTCCAAGTTGGAGAGACTGCCAAGTTCTCCCCACCTAATATTTCCACTTTAATTGTGCCACTTGAGAAATTTACGTGCCTCAAAATATGGCATGAATCTTACGCTTATTGCAGTATCATTAGCAGCAACATTTAAGCAACATCTGTGTGCTATAGAACTAATTGAAGTAGCAGAAGTGGCAGCTGTAAATCCACAGGAAGATGGCAGTTTGCACCCAGCACTGCTGAGTTAGCGGGTAACTGTCAGCCTGTTCCTGCAATCTGCTCTCGAGGACTACGGTACAGGCACACAATGTCCAAAAAAATACAGCGAGGAGGCTAATGATCCTATTAACCACTTTGCTGCACCAATTTGGCTGTTTTTCCAGTTTCCTTGTTGGATTTCATTATATATTTCACTGTTCCAGTAAAAAAGTCCAGTACGAAATGTGCTCGCTTACTTAAGTGGGGGGAAGCTCCTGCTCGGTTGAATCAACACACAAACGACTCTTTTTCCCTTTAAAATTCCGTGGATTTCACCGTCTTTTCCATTGTTTAATATTTCTTCATCACGCACGCCTGGGTGAAAAAGAACTTTTCCCAACTGTTAACGCTGGTATTTAAAGCAATGACATTTTCCTCCCCGGGATGTAACATTTCCAATAATCAATAAAGCTGGAGGCAGAGGAGGGGAGGAAGAAGCCTTTTTTAGGCACGAAGGTGGAAACACATCTTCATCGGGGTCGGGGATGCCGCGCGTGGCCGGCAGCACGCCAGCCCAGGCCCTGATTGCACTAATTGGTGATCACAGAGGGAGGAAGGTGCTTCGAGCAGCATGTCCTGGTATTACCGACTAATCCAGGCGCGGGGCTCAGCGCCGCCCGCAGCAGCACCGCTCCTTCCATCTTCATTTGCCTCTTGGGTGGGGAAGAGCAGGTTCAGCAACCCGGCAGCGCTCACACGGGCACGAGGGGTGGAATTAAGCAGGGAACAGGAGTGGTTTGGGGTGAGGGCAGTGGGGTTTTGGAGGTCACCTCGTGGCGCATCCTCTCGCTATTGGCCACCTCCATCCCGGCCGTGGCGCAGCCCCGGGGAGCCGGGCAGGTGCCGCAGGAGCGCCCTTGCCATGATCTGTTTGCCAAGAGCCCAAGTTCATTAGAGGCCCAGCACGTCCGCGGGGCCGCCATGTGACAGGCTGGGAGCCACCGGTATTTGTTGTCTTAATGCACAAGTACTCGGGGACTGGAGTGATAAGGAAAAAACTGTTTGGAATCTGCTGCTCTACACGCTCAGGGTGGCACGGGCCAGCGTGATATTGAAAATCAATAGTCACGTGGTGGTTTAAAGGTTAGAGGTCCCCTGAATTAACTTTCTAGTACTAAATTACCAGATCTATTTATTTATTTATTTACCTATCCGCCTCCTTATTTATTTATTTTTTTTTATTTCCCCTTTTGCAGTGACTGGGGGGGATGCACCGGCTTTAAAGGGGCACAGTCTGCACCTGGAGCAAGGAAACAGCAAAACCTTTTAATACTTGGCATGAGGATTTCAATGTGAGGATTTTAATAATGGGAAAATTTAGAAGACATAGAGCAATGCCCAAAATGGCAATGGAGCCAGGAGTATTGGTAGTGGTCTGAAAATTAAAATGCTGCTTCAGTCTTTTCACTCACATCTGTACAGTGCCTGCATTTCTGCATCATATAATATTTAAATTAATCCATCTTTTATTACTAACAGTGTTTAGAAAATGCAAAGGAATGGTATTATTTATAATATTTATTCATTAGGAGCGAACAAATAATATTGTCACAAATAAATTGAATGATTAGAGTCAAAGCTTGTGAAGACATAACATTGCTTTTCACCCAAGGACTGCTCCAGTGTGTAGCTACTCACACCTGGAAGCACATTCATGACAGGTCTTTAGGTTCTCTGCTTTCAGGGACAGCAAAACACGTATTATGCTTTTTTTCACTGAATAGATTTCTTATTTAATTTATTCCAATGTTTCCCTTCCCCTTGTTTTCATTCCCCAGGTACACTGGCAGCCGGATTTTCAATATTGTCAGATCACAGAATACCCTGAGTTGGAAGGGGCCCGCAAGAATCAGCAAAGTCCAACTCCTTGAATACTGGAATATTGAGTATTTGCAGCCTGGGTTGGTGCTCCTCAGAAGGGCCAACAGGGATCTGGGTCCCAGCTGCCCACTGGGCACAGCACCGTGGCTGTGGGAGCTTTGGGATTCGGCAAACCCCCTGAGGGATTCCCTGCTGGGCTGGGCACTACCCACCCTGGCAGATCCCAGGATGGGCTGGGCTGGAAGAGACCTGAAATCCCAGCCAGTGCCACCCTGCCCAGCAGGGACACCTTTCCCTGTCCTAGGTGCTCCCAGCCCCAGTGTCCAGCCTGGCCTGGAAGGGGAAGCAGTGCCAGGGGCTCTGGTGGGGCTCCCCAGGATGCCCCACACCCCTTTTCCACGGGAATGTCCTGGTGGGCAGGGGCATCCCCGGGTTCTGTCCCTCGGCGCCACCTGACCCCTCTGGGTGACCGCAGGGAGGGGAGATCTGAGGCAGCCACCGAGGCTTTGAAGCACCAGATGTGGCAGGAAGAAAACACTTCCAGGAATTTTAGACACTCAAAAGGTTTTTCTTTCTGGGTCAGGGACACTTCTCCAAAGCATTTTTTCTAGAAATACTCAGCTGTTTTAAGATTTATTGATTGCTACAGCTCAAATCTAATTTTCTCTTACCACAGTGTGTCTGTATCCACGTGTGCTGTCCCAGCCAGGAAGGGACACCCGCGTGCTGCCACCAACAGGGCACTGGAGCTGGGCCAGAGGCACAAATAAAGTCCAAAATAAGGGGAAAAACCCAAGATAACTACTCAGGTCTCATTGCTGGACTAAATGAAGCTCCTCTAAAAAAATTCCAAACTACGTATTGGAGGATTTTTCCAGAGAAATACCAAGTGTCTTCTTTCAAAATTAAAATGTTTCTTTCTAAATTTTAAATTTTTTTTATATGATTAGTTATTATATAATATCAGCATATTTTGATATACAATATATCACACTAATCATTACATATTATAATGTAATATAATACAATACAATACAGCACAGTATAAATAAATATTATAAATGAATGTTTAAATTAAACTTTAAATGATTTAAAAATGAAAATTAAACATAACCTCCTCAGCTCTGGAATTTTCAGACTCCTGTTCATCAGTGTCAGACCCATCCCTGCCTTGGCTGCCTCCAATTTCTGTGAATTTCCAGGTGGGTTCCACCTGCACACTGAAGCTTTGAATACGCATTTCCAAAAATTTAACCTAGGGCACACATTGCATTTTGATAAATAAACAAATAAAAGGATGGAGACGAGGTTGTAACAAATACAAATCTCCTGGTGCTCAGGGTCTGCCCAACCCCTACACAATTTTACCTGGGTGAAGAACCCTGGTCACACAGTACAGGATCCACATATCCACAAATTCCCAAAGAAATGGAATTATACCAGGGTAGAAGCCAGAAAACCATCATTTGAAAGCATAACATGAACCAAGGTTTCCTGGTTTGCACATACACAAAACAACCCTATAGAAACGTTAAGATTTATTTTTTATAACTGTCATTTTTAACTAGCACACAACTCCCCTAATGTTTATTTCTGCCAGCAATCTTATTAATTCCCATACTACTTCTGGACCATGCTTGAGCTACAGAAATAATTTTAATTGAACATTTATTAAAATAAATGCTTTGTCAGGATATCCCCACTCCATCTGGCTGCACTGGGCAGGCATTATTTCCTGGATGTGTCTGCTTTATGCAACGTCTTCTCCCACAGCTCCGGCTGACGACCAGAGCTGGTGATTAGATTGGGGTGGCTCTTGCCCAGCAGTGTTTTGTGCCACAGCCCTCTCTGTCTCGTGGACATGAGCTCACATCCCTGCTCTCCACAGGGCTCTTCCTCCTCTGCTGCACACAACGGGGTTTATTTGGGAGCCACATCCACAGCCCACCAGGCTGACAAAAGGCAGAGATCTGCTATAAATAACCCACCCTGCCAGGCTGCACGGGCTGTGCTTGGTGGTTTTGTTTTTATTTTTTGTCGGTTTGGTTTTTTGATTTTTTTTTTGGTTGGTGTTTTATTTTTTTTTCCCTGGAGTTTGTGCAAGTTCAGTTACAGAGATAAGAGTTTTGGTAAGAAAGGTAATACCAATTGGGATCCCAGCCTTACATTTCCACCCTTGAAAAAAAATGAAGCCCTCTTCCTCCCTCGCCACCACACTCACCTGCTGGCAAACATATTCTGGGCACCCAAAAGCCCTTTTTTAGCACTTTTAGCAGCCAAACATTATTTTTATTGTTGGCACCATGGACAAACAGCAAACAAACAGGAGACACAGTGAATTCACAGCATTGTGCAGTTAATCCTCCATTCACCAGCGTATCAAAGCACTTTTGTGCTACTTCTGCTGTGCTTCATCTTCATGAAAGGCAGGGTTTTTATGGAATATCTCCTTCCCCCCAAACCCGGGGCTCTCGCTCCGCCTTTGGCCAGACCACAGGAGATTTGTTTCCTCCCACAAGGAGGGAAGTGGTGTTTTCTGAAACTTCAGAAGGCAGCTGGATATTCACTAAACTGGTTGGGTTTAATTTATTCCTCTTCCAAAGCCTGTAACAGAAATGATGTCTATAAAGGAAATTGCAAATGCTGCAGCACCCCCAAATTTGAAATTTATTTTCTGAGCTCCAGTAGTTTTCCATTCTTTGGCAGCTTTGAGCATCTGCTTGTGGAGTGATTTTGGGGAGGTTCTTGTGCTTTTTAGCATTTCTGCTCTGTAGCAATGCCTTGAGACATTCAGGAACTCCCTGGTCACACATAGAGTTGTGCCCACCTGGAATCCTGTGTCCAGTTCTGGCCCCTCAGGACAGGAAGGACATTGAGGGGCTGCAGCTGTCCAGGGAAGCTGGAGCTGGAGGGGCTCAGCCTGCAAATTCCACACTTTTGGTCAAACCCTGTATCAGTAGATGGATTCGTGTTCAAAAATGAAATAAACCCAACAGCAATCTGTAAACGAGGGTGAAGTTGTGGCTGTTGCATCCCTGGCAGTGCCCAAGGCCAGATGGGACACTGAGGCACGTGGGACAGAGGAAGGTGCCCCTGCCATGGCAGGGTGGCCCTGGGTGACATTGAGAGGTCTCTTTTCAATCCAGACCATTCTGTGATTTGATGAGCTTTGAAGCAAGAGCAAAGCATAACCTTTGAGTAGTGTGACATTGCAGGATCCTAAATATCCAAATAACTGACCCTGAGTCTGTTGGTTATACATCATTTTGCAGGGCATTAGACACCCAATATTTCTATGAAAATTTAACTTGAAAATGATGGAATAATCTTAATTTAGCAGGATGTGTTCCCTCACATTTGGCACATGGTGTTGAATCAGCAGTTGATGTATTTGGTTTATTTTCTGTTGTCAGGCAGGGAGAGCTGTGACTCACAGACACTCAGGACACACTGGCGTTTTTCTTCTTTTGAAGGCTCTGCTGCAAAATATTGTTACAGTCACTCCCTGTCCAAGGAGGAGATGGTTCCCCATGAAAACTTGGCATTAATTATTCTTCTGACTGTGACAACAATAACAAAGCCTATTTTTTATTAAAGAAGTGTAGAGCAATGTCAGTTTATAATGACATTTCCTTAATAACTGGTCCATGTGTTTGCTGGCTCTCAAGTTCCAAACATGAGTTTTGAGGGCAGATGTCCAGGCTGAGATCCAGATGTGGATGGGTTTTGGGCTCGGGGATGTTCAGATCTGGGACTGGGGCTTCTGCCATTGCTGGCAGGAATTCTCAAAGCCTGAACATCCACATCCTGCAGTGCAGAACAAGGGGGCCCAGAGCCTGACCCCAACCTGTCCTGACCTCTGCCAGCCCTGTGGGTGGGCCCTGGGATCCTCTTCTGAGCAGTGCCACCACAGGGTACAGAGGATCCACCCCAAATTTTGCTGCCCTGCTCATCAGTGGCAGTGGTTTGGGGAAGATCAGGAATATCTAAGGATAGACAGGCAATCCACTCCAAAGGATGGAGCCAAAACCAGTTTGGTGATAGCTGGGCAGAGCAAACCAACAAAAGGGATTTTATAGTGATACGACACAAAAGTAAAGTTGGGCAAAGCCTGTGCACAGTTCCAGCCTGTGTGTGCCAAACACCTCACAAAATCACAGAATCTGCTGCCTTATTTTATGAACAGAAAAGGCTTCCTGCTTAAAAGGTTAGACAGAAATTTAAAAGGCAGTTTGCAATGAAAGCCAAGTTGAGGAAAAGAAAAAAAGAATCCAAGAGGCATCCCTGAGGAGAGGAGAGAGCACAGCAATGTGGCCATCAGCTACTCATGTGTCAAGAACAGATGATCTGCCCATCATAATTAAAGAGAGAGGCTTAAAAAAACCCACAAGGAAGCAGGAGGTGCCAGGAAAACTTCAGTGGAGCGGGAGCTGCTGGCTCAGAGGACGGGAGAGGAGGAGATGAGGGGCAGGGAAAGGCAGCTCCCAGCAGGGACAGCCACCCTGAGCTGACACCAGAGCCCGGGCTCTGCCTCGCCCTGTGATTAATGGCACCGACACACAAAGCACCGGCTGCGACCAGGAGCCATCCTCCTAATGCATGTCACAAACTTCATAATTCCACTTGGAACGAGACAACAGCAAGTTAAATTCCTGGATCGCTGTCACCGTGTCACTTACAGAAGGACTTGCACCGGGGAGCAGTTGGCTATTGGAGTAATTTGAATGGAAATGTCAGTTTTCACAACCTGTGATTTGAGGTGAGTGCCCTGCTATTATACAGCAGCTCTGTCAGGCTGAGTGCTCACTGCCACCTCCCCTCACATCCCAGCCTCCTCCTGCCACCCACTGCCACCAAAAAATCCACGTTTCCTGCTCTGCAACACCTGCAATCCCAGCCAAGAACAGCTGGTGTGGGTGAACACTCCCTGTGTCTTCCCCTGTCCTGGCTGGATTTTAATCCTGATTTTTTCATTCTGGCTTCAAAACCTCCCCGAAAGAGTGAGCTGTTCCTGAATAAATTGATTAATCGAGACTCACACTGACCTCTGGGTTTTGTCTCAGTAAGGGCTTCTGAATATGGTCAATATGTTTTACTGCTAAATACTTGCAGGAGTTGCTACAATGAGGTTGTACACATCTTACACACCTCTGTGACAGGCTCAGTCAATTCCACCACTGCAAGGGGAAAAAAATACTGTGCAGAAGTACCTGTCCTTCAGCACCACCTTTGTGTATGTTATATACACATTTATCCAGATGTTGTGGTGCTTGAAAGGCCACACATCCACTCCACACCTTGGGCGCTGCTCTGTCTCCAGTGATTCAGGAGGAAAATCAGCATGGCTGGCAAGCAGGAACTCGCAAAAGTTTAACTTCAATCACTTAGCATCAGTTTAGAAGGATTTACAAGGATAAAACACAGTAGTCCCACAATTTTACTACATTTCAGCCTTTGTGAAAGCATCAAAAATGCAAAGAATCATAAAATCCTGGATGGGGGAGCCACAGCTGCTTTGTGTCAAGGCCTCCCCACTCTCCCAGGGAACAATTCCTTCCCAATATCCCACCCATCCCCGCCCTCTGGCACTCCATTCCCCCTCATCCTGGCACTCCATGCCCTATCAGTTGTCTCTCCAATTGCAGATCTGACATGAACCCAACAGAAAATTAAAGCAGGGAACACTGGCTCTGAGAAATCCAGCTCACAGAACAGAACACGCGAGGTGAGAGCCCAAGGCCATCATTGGCACCCCCTTTCCAGCCATCCTGCAGGATAACCAGCACTCAGCCTGCACTGGGAAGGGATGCTCAGGCAGATCCCACACAGGTAACTCAGTCCTACACCTGCAATTTTTAAAAAAGGAGAAATGATTGAGCTGAGGAATCTCTTGGATGGCAGCTGTTCTTGGCTGAGCGCTGAGACTGGACAGCAGCAATGGGGTTGAGTTCTTTCGTGGGTTTCTCCTCCTTGGATGAGCTGGATGCTTTATTTCAGAAAAAACAAGAAGGTCTGTTGTTCTAAAGCAGAGCTGTGGTAGCAGGATGTTTGGGCTTTGCCATCCTCCACAGGCAGGAGACAATGAAGAAATGATTTTGCTGTTTATACATTGCCCACGGTGCCACAGACGTTGGGGTATCTGCAGGCAAAGTGAAGCTCAATTACAACTATTATTTTTCCTTTGAAAGGAGTGGTTTCCTGAGTCAGTAAATCCAGGGGTTTTTCTTATTCTTTCATGCCGAACACAAATACGTCAGGAGAAAAACCACGTCTACAAACTGCGCAGCGCAAGAGATGGAAAACAAGCCAAATTTAGATTTTTTGCCTGCAGGACAATTGACAAACCACGATGCTTTCCTGGCTTCAAAACAGCTCCTTAGATCACAGGTGGTTGGATTTTAAAGGGTAGAAAGCAAAGCTGTCTCTTTCCAGTGTCTCCTCCCGACTTTTATGTGTGCCCGGGCAGGGGAGCCTGGATCCTGTTGCAACACTCTGTTGGACTATAAACCAATGATATTTGCTTTACCTGTGCACTATCTTCCATGCAACAAAACAACATTTACATCTGGGATCAATTTGCTTGAAATTAAAGTGCAGCTGCTATATCTCTTCTGCATCAAAAGTGTGGTGTTAAGGCTATAACACACAGACAGTTACACATTACTCGGCATTGTAATATTTAGATTTGTGTCATTTTCCATCTGAGGTAAAAAGCATCTTTAAATAAATGAGTGATCTTAGACTACATATTTTATGGGCTGTGTACTCGGCGAGATATATCCACATTTGCAACGTGCATGTTCTGAGCTCCAATTGCCAACTGTGTGTTTAGGCCTTGAATTTTAATGCTTCGACAAAAATGTGGCATCGGGATAACTGCGGCTGTGTGCTCAGGAAAGTTCTGCTGTGCTTGTGCAAGAGGGCTGGAGGAGTTTTGTGGGTGTTCCCAGGTAAAAGGGAAATGCAGATGTACATCCTCCTCCTTAAAAGGCTTTGGGGTGACCTAATTGCAGCCTCCCAGGAGCTAAAGGGAGCTACAAGAAGGATGGAGAGAGAGATTTGCAAGAGCCTGGAGTGTCAGGACAAGGGGGAATGGGTTTAAACTGAGAGTAGGTTTAGATTAGATACCATGAACTATAAGGTTAGATGGGATATTGTGAATTAGGAATTGTTCCCTGGCAGGGTGGGCAGGCCCTGGCACAGGTGCCCAGAGCAGCTGGGGCTGCCCCTGGATCCCTGGCAGTGCCCAAGGCCAGGCTGGACATTGGGGCTGGGAGCACTTGGGACAGGAGAAGGTGTCCCTGCCCAGGGGCTGGAACTGGATGGACTTCCAGGTCCCTTCCAACCCAAACCATTCCATGATTCTATAATTGTGTTAACTACAACACATCATTTTCTGATGTCTGGGGACAATTTGGCTCTGAAGTTTCCAGACAGTTTTACCCAACACTGCTCCCTCCTAGCTCTGTATTTTCATTCCTTGCCAGATCACCAAATTCAGCCTGATTGTCTCATATTGTTTTACTGCCACTGGCAAGAAACAATTCAAAAGCCCTAAAAACACTGTCCAGGATAAAAGTTACTGAGCAGAGAGCAGGGCAGTTTAGTGAAATCAAGCTCAATGGTTATGTAGGTCATTTCAAACACAGAATATTCTACCTGAAAGCACAATGTATTGGTTAAAACAAGAAAATGGAAGTGCAGCATTTCCAAGCTATCACTTCCTCCTGGCAGCTGCAATATTTTGTGTTCCAGTCAAGATGAATCAGATTTTTTTTGGTAACAGTCAGAGAGAGGCTGCAGCCTCCGCTGGGCACTGCTCAACCCTGGCAGATGAGAGGCTGTAGGATCTCTACATCTTCTGCTCCAGCTTTGGCAAAAAAAGGACTTTTCCAGAGCAATCCTGCAGTGGTTGACATGACATAAAGCTGTGAAAGACAGGATGCTGCTCATCCAAAGAATCAGATTATGTACCTGGACTTTATCCGCTGCCTGGAGAAGAGAGACAACCAATTAGTCCAACACAGCTTCTTTGCCATAGCCAGGCTGAAAAACAGATTGAAGGGGTCAAAAACATTCAGAAGGCTCCACATGATCTGACATTTGCCTTGTCACAATTTTCCTGACAGCCAGAAGGTTGGAGGCAGTCTGCTGGTCATCGGGAGCGACGGAAGGGAAGACGGATTGCTGAGCCGGGCTCGAGGAGCTGCTCAATTAACAGCCTGCTCCTCCTCAAAGCAGCTCCTTCTTCAGCAGCTCAGGCTGGGTTTAGGCTGCTCATTTCAGAGGATAAACAGGCTGTAAACAGCTGTGGGAGTGAGCAAACATGTCTGGAGTTTCCAGCCTCCTGATATTCCCGGGCAGACAGACGTGATCTCCAAGCAAAGACACTCGGAGGTTCAAACCTCATTCCACTCCCACCCTCTTCTGCACTCCATTGTATTTGCACAATAATGTGCTGCAAAATGCAGTTTAAAGGCTGCAAAATGCAGACTTCCATGGCCGATAAATCAGTTTCGGTTCAGTTTTTGCTTTAATGTTCCAGGTTGATTTTGGCCCCACTTCAATAGAACTTCCTGCAGAATTAATTCTTTGTATGGGGTTTTGCTCAGCCTGGGACATGAGAGTGGGCACTCACCTCATATCTGTGTAGATGATACAGCTATGGATCTATCTATCTATCTATCTATCTATCTATCTATTTCATAGATAAAAATCAGGAGAGTTTCCTATTTCCCCACTTTTCTGTGAGGAAATCCCATCCCTTCTGCCACCCATCTGTCACAGCCACTGGGAATGTCTGGGGTTCATCCCTCTCACTTCTTACACAGAAAGTAAAAAGCACAGTAGCCCTGAGATCAGGAATTCTGTGTCCTAACAAAACCAGGACATTTGGCTAGGCAGAGATTGAGATCCTGTCTCCTAACCCACTTCTCCTGATGCTGCTCCAAACTGCAGGCATGGAGCTGCTGAGGAGGCTGGATCTCCGTTCACCAATGGTGGTCAATCTTCTGATCCACTGAGTGGGTGCTTAGGATGATAATATTTGGATAAAAGTTTGAAAAAACCCAGCCCAAACAAACCCTTCCAGCAGTGGAAATCCAGCCTTGGTTGGATGTTTGGTCAAACAGGGGTCCCCAACACACATGGTCTTCTCTCTCCAAATTAATTGATACATTATATATTATTATACACTCAGACACTCTATGTTATATATTTTAAAACT
The DNA here is from genome assembly GCA_013397155.1 of Irena cyanogastra. Lineage (NCBI taxonomy): Eukaryota > Metazoa > Chordata > Aves > Passeriformes > Irenidae > Irena > Irena cyanogastra. The sequence continues at coordinate 224,870 of VWZV01010981.1, forward strand.
TATTTATGTGAAGAAGGCTACATTTCAGCACTCAGACACTCTATGTTATATATTTTAAAACTTATTTATGTGAAGAAGGCTACATTTCAGAAAGCCTTTCAAGAACAGTGAAAGCCACAAGGGCTCAGGCCAAACTTCTGCAGGTTCTAGACAAATAAAAGGCATTTTCTGTGTGACCCCAGCACACCCTGACCCTGCTGGGCCCTTTGGCAGCACCAGGTGCCTGTGCTGGTGTCCCTGGCTGCCCAGGGCCAGGCTGGGACATGAGCTCTGCTGGCTCCCTGTGAATTACAGCGCTGGCCATGGGGTCACCTCCCCCTGCTCCTCGGGCTCCTCCTCGTTCCAGGGCCACCAGGAGCCAAAGGGGACAAGGGCTGGGCACAGGAGCTGCCCTCCAGCCATCCCAGCTGATTACTGAGGCATCAGCCATGTTCCAGCTGGGAAACACCAAGTTTGTCACCACGGGGTGTTACAGGCTCTGTCTGTAAATGATGCTTTGGTGCAGCAGCTCACGCTGCAGTGTTCCCTTAATTCCCACAAACCCTGAACCTCCTGAGGGCTCTGCCCACACAACTCCAGGCCACCTGCACCTTGGGTGAGGAGCTCACCTGGGTTCCTCACGGGGAAATTTTCTCTAAGTAAAAATTAAAATGGTTTTGTGATGAACTCTTGCTAATGAGCGTTTTGTTCAGACAGCACAAAGGGATTTCTTTTTCTGGGCACTATGAAGAAATAATTTCCTCCCACCAGTTATTTTATCATTTAACTACTGAAAGGCTGCCCCCCAAAATTCAACCTGCACTCACCATGCTGATTGAAATCAATTTTGATTGGTATCAAAAGCACATAGAATGTGTTTCATTCATGAAAGCAGAAATAAGGACCATGTTTGAGGCTTATGCTAAAAATCATGGGTCATAATCAACACTGAGCCTCCTGAAAAGGCTCAGCCATGAGAATAAAGTTGTAGAATCACAGAATCATGGGATGGTTTGGTCTGGGAGGGACCTTAAATCCCATCCAGTGCCACCCCTGCCATGGCAGGGACACCTTCCACTGTCCCAATGTGCAGCCTGGCCTTGGGCACTGCCAGGGACCCAGGGACAGGCACAGCTGCTCTGGGCAATCAACAAAAACAATTTTCCAAAATGCCCCAGGCTGCACCAATGGAAATACAATGGGTTTTCCTTTTGCTCACCGGAGTTTTAAAGATTTAACTCAGATTTGGACCCAAACCCCTTGGGATTCCCACTCCCGGTGTCCTGCCGTGGTGCTCCAGCCTTGGATCTGAGCAGGGCTGGGAGGGTCTGAGCAGAGCCGAACTCCAGACCACTGCAATGCCCTACTTTGAAGTGAGAGACAAGATTCCGTGTGGAATTAGGTCATCCCGGCGCCCATCGGAAATGAAAATTACATCACGGACGTGGCTCGTCCTCAGATAAAAGGGCTGCAGCTGTTTCCCCATCAGCTCCCAGCAGCTCTGCACTCGGGGTCACGCTGAGGGTCATTTTAATTAAACACAACCTCTCCTGGCCAGCCTGACCTCGGCTGGTGCCTGAGTTGGGTTGGGCCCCATCCAGGGGCTGGGCAGAGCCCGCACACCAGGCTCGACCCTCACCTTCCTCCTCGCTCCTCCCTCCTCTTCCATCTGCCCTGCTGCCATCTGCAGCAACAACTTCAGTGAAAAGAAAAGCAATTCCACCTCAAATGGTGGAATGGGCTGCCCTGGCACCTCACAGCACCCACAGGGATGGAGCAGCATCCCCTTTCCTGCAGGCTGGACGCTGATTGATCGAGGAGAGGAGCCCAGGAGGAGTTCCCCACGCTCCCATCATCTCCGCCAGGAAAACTCGTGGCAACAAATAAAAAGCCCTGTTTAAAATAACTAAATAAGGCACTTAAAGAGGTTTTAAAAATTGATAACTCCACGCATGGGATCGATCTTAATTACTGCCCAGGTGGAATTTTTTTTTTTTTGTCTTCTGGCTTTTTTCAGCTCAAAAACTCAGCCGCCCACGCCAGCCATTAATAAGAAACGTAAAGGGCTGGTTAACAATGTCCTTTCATCAGCCCCAGGTGCTGCCAGCATCCCGCTCACGTCAATTTGCACCTCGTGGTCCAGCTCCTGCATCCCAGCCGCGAGTGATGGAGCGCAGACCCCCGGCTCCGGCCGGGCTGGCCAGGCTGGACACCCCCTCTGCTGGGCTGGGAACCTCCTCTGGCCAGGCTGGACACTTCCTCTGGCCGGGCTGGGAACCTCCTCTGGCCGGGCTGGACACCCCCTCCGGCCGGGCTGGGAACCTCCTCCGGCCAAGCTGGACACTTCCTCTGGCTGGGCTGGGATCCTCCTCTGGCCAGGCTGGACACCTCCTCTGGCCGGGCTGGGAACCTCCTCCGGCCAGGCTGGACACTTCCTCTGGCCAGGCTGGGATCGTCCTCTGGCCAAGCTGGACACCTCCTCCGGCCCCAGTCAGGCTGGACACCCCCTCTGGCCCCAAATACCCTGACACAGGCCGGGGTGTCGCTATAACCGTAAGAAAACGNTTTTTCAGCTCAAAAACTCAGCCGCCCACGCCAGCCATTAATAAGAAACGTAAAGGGCTGGTTAACAATGTCCTTTCATCAGCCCCAGGTGCTGCCAGCATCCCGCTCACGTCAATTTGCACCTCGTGGTCCAGCTCCTGCATCCCAGCCGCGAGTGATGGAGCGCAGACCCCCGGCTCCGGCCGGGCTGGCCAGGCTGGACACCCCCTCTGCTGGGCTGGGAACCTCCTCTGGCCAGGCTGGACACTTCCTCTGGCCGGGCTGGGAACCTCCTCTGGCCGGGCTGGACACCCCCTCCGGCCGGGCTGGGAACCTCCTCCGGCCAAGCTGGACACTTCCTCTGGCTGGGCTGGGATCCTCCTCTGGCCAGGCTGGACACCTCCTCTGGCCAGGCTGGGAACCTCCTCCGGCCAGGCTGGACACTTCCTCTGGCCAGGCTGGGATCCTCCTCTGGCCAAGCTGGACACCTCCTCCGGCCCCAGTCAGGCTGGACACCCCCTCTGGCCCCAAATACCCTGACACAGGCCGGGGTGTCACTCTAACCGTAAGAAAACGACACAGACTCCAAGGCTGGGTTTTCAGTAAAAATCTACTTTATTACAAATTCTTCTCATTTTATACACTACTCTGACCCAGCTGGATCGGATTGGTTAACTAATCAACACATTCTACCTGGTTGGCTGGCCAGCTCAACACCCTTCAGTAAACTATCTTAGAAAGAAAAGAAAAAAACAGAAAGAAGGAAAAAACAGCACATGCAGATTGTTATAATAACAAGTTATCATTATTTTGGCTACGACTGCTTATAGTCTCAAGCCAACCCTGAGGAAATGTAGTTTTCTCACTCTCTGACCAAGGTTGTGGAGACCACACTGGGGCTGGTCTGGATCAGGCTGGGGAGCAGCGCTGGGTCCCCATCTCTGCCTGCATCACCCCGGTGGGGAAGCAGCAAAATGTGGTGGCTTCCCTCCCTCAGCCTCCAGCCTGCAGTGGTGGGGCCAAGGATGCTCGTCCTTGATCCCCCCGGAGGAATAACTGGGAGAGGAAAAGGGGTTTGGAAGGGAGGGAAAGGGAGAAGATTCGTGGCTGGCTAAAAATGAGTCGTGAGAAAAATGGGGATGGGAAAATGCAAGCACGTGGAGAGGCGAGGTTAGAGGAGAGGGAGGGAATAAAGGTTTTGTGAGGACACAGCTTCTGGGAGAAAAAGAGAAGAGAGGAAAAAAGAAAAAAGAGAAAAAAAGAGAAAAAATAAAAAGGAGGAAAAAAGTAAAAAGAGAAGAAAAGAGAAGAAGAAAAAGAGAAAAAAGAAAAGTAAAAACACAAGAGAAAAGAGAAAAAAGAAAAGTAAAAAGAGAAGAAAAGAGAAGAAGAAAAAGAGAAAAAAGAAAAGTAAAAAGATAAAAAAGAAAATAGAGAAAAAGAAAAAAGGAAAAAGAGAAAAGTAAAATGAGTAAAAGACAAAAAGAATGGAAAAAGAGACAAGTAAAATGAGAAAAAGAGAAAAAAGTAAAATGGAAAAAGAAAAGAAATGAGAAAAAGAGAAAAAAGTAAAATGGAAAAAGAAAGAAGAAAAGAAAAATGAGAAAAAGAAAAAAGAAGAGAAAAAAGAAAAGTAAAAAGAGAAAAAAAGGATAAAGAGGGGAAAAAAGTTTAAAAAAACTGGAAAAAATATAAAAATGAGAAATAAAGAAGAAAAGCTGAGCAGTGGGAGCAGTGTCCCTGGTGGCAGGCACAGACCCGTGTGTGGCTTTGTCTCTCACACCCTACAGGTGGCCTTGGGAGCCCGAGCAGCAGCCGGGCCCTGGCACGCTGGGTTCACCCAGCACAGCCCGAATCTCCCGTGGGTGCCCAGCCAGGCTGCCAGGAAGATTTTCCATTGTTTTTTTGGGGAGGTGCAGGGCACGGCTCTGCTCCTCTTCTCCAAGGGATAAAAGCCATCAATTAAACCCGTAAACACAGTTCTTCCAGGGTTTTGCATTCCTGTAAGGCTCTTATTGGGAAATTATTCTTGAAATAGTCCCTAAATCTTCTGGGTTTCCCCTTGGGATACTGTGCCGTAAGTTTTTAAGGAATTTTCTAAAGGTTTACTGATTTTTGCATTTTTTTTCAGGAAGCAGCTTTGCAACACCACCTTTCCAAATAAATAACCAGGCTAACACCAAGTCTCTTGGAACTGGGTGCAACACAATATTTATAGATAATATAAATTTAAAATGGGAGAAAAAATTATTAAAAGCAGCAATCTATGATTTTTTTTTTCCTGAAGAAATAATCATAATAAATAATAGAATGGTTTGGGGTGAAAGGGATCTTAAAGATCATAATAGTAATGATGATGATGATAATAATAATAGATGTTAAAAGAAACAACAGTTTAAAATCACCACCCATTTATAACAACACAATTTGGAAAGTGATGTGTCCTACCGACAACAGCAATTCTACTGATAAAGAAAATACCAATTATCACTTAAAAAAAGTTCCTGATGCCTGAGAACTGCTTAAAAAAATGAAATGGAAACTTTGAAGGGCCAGATCTTTCTCAGCCCCATCAGATGACTAATTCCTCTAATTCCAAAGGCCAGGGAATTTGGGCACATATCGAGAAAGGTCCCCACCAGGGCAATGAATTGGTTTTCTGTTCGAGATGCCTCCAGTCTGAGCTCATTACGCCGCAAACTCGGCATGCATGGAAGTGATCTGTAACAATCCTGAGGCCTGGGGCCCTTTTCCATTTGGGATTGATACATGGGTGGAATCTGCATTTTTCATCGAACAGTACAACCAGTGTGGCTGCAGTTCTACTGCAAATCCGATGCAGGAAATACAAGGGGGTCCTTCAAAAATATTCCCATTTGCCTTGGACTGGCTGCAGAGCTGTTTGTATGGGGAAAAAAAAATAAGAACCTGCTGCAAAATTCAGCTTCTTCCCTGGTCAAGGCCATCTATTTCATTCTCAATGTAATTCTGCCAAAACAAATATTATTTTTGAATCTTTCATTATCCCTGGCCCTGGGAAGGGCTGGAGCAGCGTGCTGGTCCGGGATGCTGCGGGCCGGGATGTGCCATGAGCGTGGCCAGGCTGGATGGGGGCACTGGCAGGGCAGGGGAAGCCAATTCCCAAGAAAAAAGCACAACGCTGCTGCCTGCCTGGGGGCAGGGGCTGGTTTGTCACATATCGAGAGTGTGGGGTGTTTCCATCAGGTCCAGACACAGTCCTCACCCCCACCCACGAGATGGGCACCCCTGGGCATCTGTGGGGGCAGAGAGTGACCCAAATCCAACCCAACCCCAATCCCTGCACCTCCTCGGCACTGCATTATTTTATTTTATTACTACTTTATTTATATACACAATATATTATATATGTATATGCATAAAATTTATCTATCTGTATAATTTTTATTTTATAGATATGTATGTATATATGTATGTATGTATATATGTATGTATCTGTGAATGCTTGTATATATGTAGACACACAAACACACGTATTTCATCAATGCCAGATGTATTTTTGGATGCTCAGGGTTATTTCTGTTCCCCTCAGATCCCCCAAACCCGGAGGGGACCCGGCCCCGCTGCGCCCCCAGCCCCGCGCCGCGCGCCCTCTGTCGGGCAGCGCCCGAACTGCACTGCCTGTCCCTGTCCCTGTCCCTGTGCCTGTCCCTGTCCCTGGCCCTGTCCCTGTCCCTGTCCCTCTCCCTGTGCCTGTCCCTGTCCTTGTCCATCTCCCCCTGC
>VWZV01010981.1:231200-246200 GCA_013397155.1 Irena cyanogastra
CCCTGTGCCGCCCTCCCTGTCCCTGTCCCTGTCCCTGTCCCTGTCCCTGTCCCTGTCCCTGTGCCTGTCCCTGTCCCCGTGCCCGTCCATCTCTCCCTGTCCCTGTCCTTAGCCCTGTCCTTGACTGTCCCTGTCCTTGTCCTCCTGTCCATCCCTCCCTGACCCTGCCCATCTCAGTCCACCTCCACCACTCCTTCTCCATCTCCGTCCCTTTCCCTGTCCCTGTCCCTGGCCCTGGCCCTGTCCCTCTCCCTGTCCCTGGCCCTGGCCCTGTCCCTCTCCCTGTCCCTGGCCCTGGCCCTGTCCCTCTCCCTGTCCCTGGCCCTGGCCCTGTCCCTCTCCCTGTCCCTGGCCCTGGCCCTGTCCCTCTCCCTGTCCCTGTCTCTGTCCATCTCTGTCCATCCCTGTCCACCTCCACCTGCCCCTCTCCATCCCTCACTGACCCTGTCCCCTTCCCTGCCAATATTTTTTTGTCCCTGTCCTAACCCTGCCCTGTCCATCTCTGCCCTGTCCTATCCCCCCGAGCCTGTTCCTGGCCATCCCTGCCTCATCTATCCCCTCCTGTCCCTGTCCCTGTCCCTGTCCCTGTCCCTGTCCCTGTCCCTGTCCCTGTCCACCTCTGACTGTCCCTGTCCCTTTTCCTGTCCCTTCTTGTTCCTGTCCTACCCCTGCCCTGTCCTGTCCCCCCGTGCCTGTCCCTGCCTGTCCCCTCCTTGCCCCATCCCTCCTGTCCCTGCCCATCCCGAATCCCTGACCCAGAACAGGATTTCTCTCCCAGAGTTGGCTGTTTTCCCTGGGAAAAGCATTACCTGCCCCAACCCCAGAACTCCCCATCCCCATCCCCACAAAAACAAAGTCCCATCCCTGAAAAAACCCGAACACCTGAAAAAAAAAACCCATTGAGGGATGCAAATGTGGGAAAGGTTAAAGTTGACACTTGCTGCCGCCTGCTTTTGGTGGCAGCATGTATTAGAGGTATAAAAAAATAATAAAATACACCCAAACTGTACATATTATAAGGCCGTATTTTTATCTCGGGGTTCTGGTGACACGTACAAACCACTTGAGCTTTGCTTCTGTGGTTTATATCGCCACGAGAAACCCTTGATAAAAATACAGCTTTATATTGTACAGTGGGGTATAGTTTATTTTCCCCATCTATCACACCCTGTGTTTTATTTATAAACAGACCCAAAGACACTTGCACATGCAAAGCAGTTTTTTTATTGAGGTAATTCTGAAGTTTCAATAATCCTGGATTAACTAACGCATTGCCACGCAATAATTTTTGGGGGGCAGCAATGGCCTTTCTAAAGAGACATCCATGAAAATATGATAAAACACATAAAAAAATCAGTATTTCCATGTTACAATTTACGATTCCCATACTGGAAATTTCAGCTTCTGGTGGCTCGTACTTGCAGAGAACCCTGCTGAAACCACCTCAAAATTTAACTTTAATGTCTCTTGAATCCTTCCAACAGAGAGGCTACGGGAAATAAAGCTTTGGATAGCAGAGAAACATGGAAATCTGAAGGAAAACTCAAATGCTAAAGGAATGCGCTGCTGATAAGGAAGCAACTACGATGAGCTTTTCAGTATTTTGCTGAATTTGGCTAATCAAACTGCTTATCCAAAATACACAATTTGTCAGCAACATCTTTTCCCCTGCTCTACGCAAAAAAAAAAAAAAAAAAAAAAAAAAAAAAAAAAAATCCCATCTCCCCATCCAAAAAGAAAAGGCAGGAGTAAGGAATTCAACAGCTGCCTGCTTTGGCACAGATGTCACTGTGCTGCCTTCACTCCTGCTCAGGTAAAACATTGTTTTATGCCCCAGGCTGGGGAGGGGGAGCTGGGCAGGGGCGGGCAGGGCCCAGCGTGCCAGGCTGGCCCACTCGCCGCCAGCCAGACGCCTCCTCAGGGGGAAGCTTCCACCTCGCATTTGCCACATCCCTCCCACCCCCTTATCCCTGCTTTAATGGACATTAAAAATAGAACAAAATAGGGCTGGAGATGGGAACAGAATCCGTGCACAACAGGCCTGGATCGCTGTAGCCATTCTGCTGTAAAATGTAAAAACAAGAAAGGGCAGCCGAGCTGCCTCCCCCAGGACGCATCCCGCTTTTTTAATATAGCAGTGCCACCACACATTTCACTTTGGATGTTGCATTATATTTATGTGTCACTCAAATATTTACCATTTTCCTGAATTCTGCTGGGTGAGCTTGAATTGTGCTCTCGGAGAGCTCGTTACAAGCCCAGGAGCCGTGGCTGCGCCATGGCCGGTTAGCGGCCGCCCTGACGCGCCAGCTGCTCCTTCTGCAGCTTCTCGTGGGACAGCAGCCACTCCTTCATCAGGTGTCCCCCGCCGTAGTGCCCCGTGTCCCCGCTGCTGCGGATCACCCTGTGGCACGGGATGATGATGGGGATCTGCAAAACACCCCAAAACCCGGGAGGAGCAAAGGGTGAGGCCAAGGGGAGCTGGGGACGAGGCCCTCAGCGCCCTGGTGGGGTGATGGGCTTGGTGAGGCCCTCAGTGCCACGGGCTGGTGATGGGCTTGGTGTTTTCCAGCCTGAATGATGCTGTGATTCCATGAGTCTGGAAATCCTGTGTGATTCTGGATGAGTGTGTAAATCCAGGACTCCAAAAGGCAGAAGCTGTGTGGCACTGGGCTTGCAGGGACACGGAGCAACCACGGCAGGGCCGCGCTCCTGGCAGAGCACAAACAGAGCCTGTCACCACCCCTGGAGACCACCCCAGTTCTCAGGAAAAAAACAGGCATGGTCAGGAATTGTAATACATAAAAATGATGTAAAGTCTTTAAAAGGAGAAACCTGAGATATTAAATCCCATATATAAAAACTTCCCTGCAGCACCAGGTCCGGCTGCCCTGCCCAGCTGAGCCCTCAGTGCCCAGGGTGGGGAACGAAGCCTCACAGACCCAAAGTGCACATCAAGAACTATTTAAATTGGACACTGGGATGGAACTGTTCCCTGGCAGGGTGGGCAGGCCCTGGCACAGGTGCCCAGAGCAGCTGGGGCTGCCCCTGGATGCCTGGCAGTGCCCAAGGCCAGGCTGGACACTGGGGCTGGGAGCAGCTGGGACAGGTGAAGGTGTCCCTGCCATGGCAGGGATGGGATGAGATGAATTTTAAGGTCCCTTCCCATTCAACCCATTCTAGGACACCATGATCATCCCAGGACTAGAAGATTTCTGGGAAAAAACAGATTATTGAGAAGGGATCCCAGTGCCTGAACTCCCCAGCAGATCCTCTTCCTGCTGTAGCACCTCCATGGGCACCCTGGAGAAATTCCCTGGAAGACCAAGGCACTAAGTCAATCCAAAATGGGTTGTGAATTTTTTAAACCCTCCAACAGGAGAAGTTTGATTCTGACCTAACCAATTTTAAGAACTATTTTTACCCCCTCTCTGCCTTCTACTCCCTATCATTTATAACCACACACATTCTGCAAAATCAATGCCAGAAGTTACATAATGGACTGATAATGCAGAGGAGAACATAAAGGTGGGGTTTTTTTTAAGTTTTTTTATTACAGGTGATTATTATAGCTGAAGTACACACCATAAAAAGTGCAATACATCATCTCTAATCACGGGTGTGTTTTGGTAACTGCACAGTAATGGCATTGCAACGTGGAGCTGGGACAACAGTCACTCACCCAAAAGGGCAGTTCTCACAAACCTGAGTATTTCAAGTAAAAAATTGTAATTTATTTCTATGTAGACACACAGACAAATTACACTTTCCCCTCACTTATTTTAATCCCATTAAATCACTCAGTTCAAGCACTGTGGTGTATTTGAGCCTGGGATACACAAACCCCAAAGCAGCTGAGCAGCTACTGGCCAGACCATAAATTGAGAGGGGTTTTTTTTGGGGTGTTCTTTCAGTTTGCTTAACTAATTTCAATGCCTGAAATTTAAAATCTAAATCTCAGCCCACATTAAATGAGAATACACACAGGTGCTCATTGTTGATCAAGGTTTAAGTAAAAAAAATGCATCCAATATCTGCTTTATTTTGAGATGGCAATGCCACAAGTGATTAATCCATCTGTGACAACTCCAGTGAGTACCAAGAAAAGCTTTGCTCCATGCCAGGCCATCCCACAGTTGGTTTATGACTTCTTCAAGGAAATTGGGGTTTTTTTTGCAAATGTTTTTCTGGTTTGGGGTTTCTCTGCTTTTACACTCCCCGCAGCTCCTGCAGGAGACTTGGCTTGAGTGATTAAGCCATAATAATACACTGTAAAACATCTCTGAGGTTCATTTGCCATTCTTTAAAAATACACGCAGTAAAGCAGCAGATTTTGGTGGCAAGGCTGTAAATCTTGGTGGAGAAAAAAGAAAAAAGGACTTTATTTTCAGGTGTGGGGTCTTGGATGATCCCTGGGTGGGTGCAGGACCTGTTCACAACACAGAGAAATGGGGCTGAGCTGTCACCACCAAGCAAAAAGAGGAGGTATGAAATTAATGCCACTTTTTCCATGCCCAAAACAAAGAATTCCAAGCTGAGATTGTCCCAACACAAGCACCCATCTGTCACCCTCCACAGCTCTGGATGTGGATGTGGTACAAAGACCATATCAGCGCTGTAATTTAAAAATATCGAATATTGCTTCAGTTTGGCTTAATTGTGGTGACAACGTTCAGCCTACTAAAATAATTAAACCTGCTAAAATTTATTAGGGCCCTAAGGACATTTTAGAGGGAGAACTACCCTAGTCTGGAGCTTTAATGCCTCAGCTACATTTAATGTAATTTTTATCAATAACCAAGCAGCTCATAATATTATAGCACCGCTGAAATCTTCATGCTGTGAAATCTAATTCCTCTCCTCCACGAATCCATCACACACACAGCCCCTACCTCAAACGCTATAAAACTTCCAAACCCAGAGATTTGTCTCCAACAAAAAAACAATATGAAGGAGCCCTCGGATCGATGCCCCAGTCCCTCTGATTCGGGCACCAGCTGAATATTTTCTCCAACTTCGCTTTTGTTCTTCTGGGTAGAGGCCCACAAGGGAAAGAGCTTGTTTTCACTCGCAGCCTCATCAATACCTAAATCCTGGTGAACAAGTGACACTGAGAAGCTGTAATCAATAGCTCCCTGTGCGTTTTTTCTTCTGGTCAAACGGTTCAGCACTACTGACAGCCCTGACACTCGGAACATGATGCTAAATCTTTATCAGCAGCCAGCTGGGTGAGTGGCAGGACAAGGCTGGGCCGGCCATTAACGCTCGTGGAGATCTGTGAATAAACCAACTCCTCCAGAATGCGTTTGTTTAGGGAAAAAAGGTGGGGGAAAAGCTCCCTGCCCACGGGATCGATCGCTCTGAACTGCTTTTAGGAAATTCCAGCGCTCTGGTTGTTGCCAGTGTTCAGTTTGAGGTGAGGGAACTTTCCCATGCCGTGGCTGGATCTGCCTGGCTCAGCCAGGCCACAATGGAAACAGCTGAGGGATCACATTGAGATACACTCAGCAAAAACCAGTCTTGATCCCTCTTGTTTGAGGGATTCCTGAACTCACAAAAACACTTACTGACCTTACTCCTCATGGCAGACCAGTTTTCAGAGCAGATAAATTTAACCTAATGACATTTAGCCCACAGATCTCTCTAATTTGCTCCTGTCACAGAATCCCAGAGTGGCTTGAGCTGCAAGGGATCTTAAAGATCATCCAGATCCACCCCCTGCTTTTTCTCCACCTCTTCCCCAGCAGAAACAAATCCTTTGATGTGACCCAGCGTGGGTCTCAGGTTCTCACTGGCCACCAAAGGAAGCAAAGGCACTGGGAATGAAAATAGTAGGGAAAGGTTCTTCCTCAGAGGGTGCTGGCACTGCCCCAGGGAATGGGCACAGCCCTGAGGCTGCCAGAGCTCCAGGAGGGTTTGGACAATGCTCCAGGGATGCCCAGGGTGGGATTGTTGGGGGGTCTGTGCAGGGCCAGGGGCTGCACTGGGTGATCCTTAGGTCCCCTCCAGCCCAGGACATTCCCTGATTCAGTGGATGAACACACAGGCACTTCCATGTGCCCACAGTGTCTCAGATCCACCCATCACAATTTTCTCAACAAACACACAACTACTCCCTCAGTGTTCAAAACATTCTGGTTGAATATCCACGATTTGGCTCAATGTTGTATCTGTGATTCAGGATGGATTGGTGTAACAGCCATGATTTAGGATAGATTGGTGCCAGGATCAGGCCGTGCCCCTGGCTGGGGTGAGCCCAATGACCAGCACAGCTGGGGAGGCACAAACCCAGCTGAGGCAGCTCTGAGTGTCATGATCAGACCACTGGAGACATCTTATTTAAGGCACAGAACACTCATTTAGGATGGCCTTGGACTAATCAGCCCAACATTCTCCATTTCCCATGAGCTTCTGTGATTTCTTTTTGATCCTCCTCTACCAGTCTAATGAGATTTTTAATTGAACTTCATGGGTTCCCTTTGAGGACCACAGACCTTGCAATCAGTGTGAACCACAGCAAACTCTGGGAAGTGTCTCCTGTGAAAGGTGAGCCATCCCCACCCTGTCCTGGGCATGAACGGAGAATGGTGCTGCTGGCACCTCTTCCACCTTCTTGTAAAGATGAAGGTCAGCCCAGGAATTATGTGGAGCATCCCAGCTGCAAGGGGAAACCTGTGGAATGCACATTGTCCAAATCAAAGCCCAAGCCTCGATTCACAGGAAGGAGAAATGTGCTGGTATCTGGTGGAGAAAGGTGAGTTTGTGATTTCATCCAAGTGTTTGAGGGACAATGTGGTGCCCAGCTCAGGGTTATTTCACAGGGTCCTTTTTCCTGGTACTATCACCCTCACTAAATCAGGTTTATCACAAACCCATCTACCACCACACCAGGTTGCTCCAAACCCCATCCACCCTGGCCTTGAGCACTTCCAGGGATGGGTTTGGGGTTTGGGCTGAGGTTTAGACGATGGGTGGTCGTGGAGCAATCTCTGACCTCCCGTGTTGTTTCACATTGGTCCTCTCAGTATTTTCTTTAATCAGATTTCTACGAGGCTGCAACGTGGAGTTGCAAATTGGGTCAGAAAAATCTGTTTTCGCAAGAATTGACGGCTTTATACACAGAAATAACAAAGGTGAGGGGTTTTTTTTGCAGTGCCACATTTTATCTTTATCTTTCCCCTCATGCATAAAATCTGTGTGTATTGCACAGAGCCAGCCTGCACACGATGGCTCACAGGCAAAGGACCACGGAGACATTTCTGGGGGAAATACAAGGAGCAGTGAGCAGTTGCTCACACTGAAGTGCAAAAGGACAATGTGTGTGTGTGTGTGTTTGCATGTGGAATATGGATGGAATCTCAGATTACCTCCAGGAGATGAGCAGTGGCAAAATTGTGGTTTGCGATGGGCAGGACTCTCATTACAGCACTGATTTTTTTTTTTTTTTTTTAATCATCAGCTTTCTATGATGAAATATTGAGGTGGTATTATATTAATACAGCTCTTTTTCCCTACAGCCATACATTATTATCTATAACCATAGCTTAAAAATTTTCTGCTGGGGACAGAAACCACTGCAGCCACAGTATGGGCTGGGAAATGGCAATAATAACTAGGACCCCATTTAAAAAAAATTGCAGGAGCTTTGCTGTATATTTTCAGAACTATTTTCATTCTTCCTCACAGGGGAAAAAGCAGGAATTTTCACACCACAACCTGCTGTTCCTGCTACTTTGGATGCTGCTGCTCCACTGCAGCCTGAGGGCAAAGCTGGGTACATTTCTAGGCGACAGCAATTACATCTCCTTTTGCACAACACTGGATTGTTATTCTTTGAGAACTGTTTCCTGTAGGTTTGCATTGGATTGCCTTATCTTAATGTACACCAGATTATATTGGAAAGCATTCCATCATATTAAAATAGTTTGTATTGTCAAGTACAATGCGGGGTATTGACAAAACACTGCTTATGCTGCTTATAGGAACTGCTTCTCAGGGAGAGCTGATGGATGCTGGAAATAACAGCTGGGCTCAGGCTTAACCCCACGTGTGGGTCTCCCTGGCTGGGTGATACCTGCTGGGAATTGAGCAATCAGATGGGCTTTAAGGTCCCTTCCAACCCGAATTGTTCTGGGGTTCTGTGACTCTGTGGGTTTAGGGATTGAGCTGCTCCTCAAACACTGCAGGTCCACCCACCTGAGCCCCTAAATCCCCCGAGCCAGGATGGGGCTGACCCAACCCAGACACACCAGGATACAGCACCCACTGAACAGCACAGGGGCTTCAGACACCGACCCAGGTGACTCAGGTGCACAAACACACCCGAAAAGCTGAACCCAGACAAAGAAAAGGGAGAACAGACACAGATCACTTAGTGTAAGGACATTTTTTCCCCAAATCCACAGGCCTAACCTACAGTGCTGCTCCCTCCAGCTGGTTCAAATTCAGGTAACTCACCTCCAGAATCCCAGCCTGGTTTGGGTTGGAAGGGACCTTGAGCTCATCCCAATCCACCCCTTGCCATGGGCAGGGACACCTTCCACTGTCCCAGGGTGCTCCTGGCCTTGTTTTCAGAATTGTATTTATGCCAGAGTGGATGGACTGTTTTCAACACAACCAAAAGCACTCACAATCTGCCAGCTGAAGTCCATGTGGAAGATAAAAGACTTCCCCAACCTAAAAACACGTCAGGAAGTTTGAGAACAACAAACTGTGCAGAGGCTGGTGAGGAACAGAAGTGTTTCTCCTCCCAACCCAACCCCATAAATGGTAGGGCATAAATCACACTAAACCGGGCTGTGCATTATTGCTGATTAAAAACACTCACTGACCTTATTCCTCATGGCAGACCAGTTTTCAGAGCAGATAAATTGAACCTAATGACATTCAGCCCGCAGAGCTCTCTAAACCCAGCATCTCCCAGCAGCTTTGGGCTGCAAGGTGCCCTGGACTCACCGGGTTGCTCCTCATGGCTCCTCCCACGGCTCGGGCTGCCCGGCTGTTGCCAGCAAGATCTGCCAGCTGCTTGTAGGAAACAGCCTCCCCAAACTTCACATCATTCAGCAGGGTCCACAGCACCTGCCTGGTGAAGGAATCTGCAAGGCAGAGGGAGAGAGCACTGCTTGGCTGCAGAAATTAGGATGGAAGAGTCAAAAAACCCAGGGCAAAGCGAGGCTCGATGGCAGTTTTCTAATTCAAACTGGAACAGCCCCGTGCACTGTCCTGCTCCTGAGCCCTGTGTGACTACATTTAAACACATGATTATCAGACAGAGCGCTTGGAGTAGCTGATCACTATAAAAAAAGGATTTAAGGCTTTGATTTTCCTGTATTTTTAATTTGCTTCGAGTACAATTATCCTGTTAGCTTGTACAATGTGGCTTTTCCCATTAAATTGGAGGAGTGTAAATTAGCATAGAGCCAAATTAAAAGGGAAGGAATAAGTGGCTGTACCTATCTGACAAAGGCCTGGCATCTCCAGCTAATTTCCAACTTCAGCTGGGACGTGGCAGAGACGCCCTAGAGCCAGCAAACTCGGAATTATCCTGGCTGACTGCATTTCGTAGTGGGGACCCCCGAGCTACTGCTCAGCACTGCACACACTGCCAAGTGTAAGGACTAGCTGTGACCTTGAATGTCCTTAATGACACAGGAGGGAAAAAAATATAATGTATCAGCCATTATTTTAATTTTAATCCGGCAGCAAATTGCTTTAAGTGTTCCAATTGCTGAAGTAATGAATAAGCAAATGCATTAGGAGAGGCTTGCTTTGGCATCTCAGGGTGTCAGCCAGCCCAAGACTGTTCCAAGGAAGGAAAAGGGATAGTCCTGTCTGGATTTGAGCTGGGTTGAACACCTCTTGCTCTTCCAAGGCACTTGGAAAAGCTCTGAAGAGCTAACTTGTGGATAACTTACTGAGAGGAGTGAGCTGGTGACTAAAAAAGGGGAAAAAAAAGGAGAAGAGACTCCTTCCCCCAGCTGAGAGCCTCAACCTCTCGCTCTGGCAAAGAAACAAACTGATTAAAAACATTTTCTTTCTTTAGTTGTCAAAAAAGACATCGATTACCTTCTGTAAGAAGGTGAAGAAATGTGATTTTGTTCTTAAAGGAAACCCATACGGCGTTATGTGTGTGTTAAATAATAAAAATCACTTCTTAACTGAAGGGAATGATAATCACTTCATTGAAAAAATCTGTTTAGTCTTTATTATAACATTAAGCAAATTAAACATCAGCATAATCCAGGTGATACGAGAAAAGGGTCATCAAAGAAATTAACTTTGTTGTTCATTAATTTACATGGATTAGTAGAGGGCAAAGAGATAGCAAATCTGCTCTAGTTTTTTATGATATAATTTCAAACTGTACACCATTTGTGGCAGTAGGGTGACTTTGGGGTTAATCAGACTGATTTGTCCTTTTAATTGCTTTCTATTCAAAGAAAATTCATTAGATAATGTTCTCTTCAAAATTCATGAATCAATTTAACTGAAGAAACCACATTAACAGCTTTGGGTTCATTAGCACAAGCAGTTGTGTTACTGGCTGATTGCTACGAGGGTTTCCTTAGGCAAACAGATTTTGTTTACTGTGGTTCCTTCAGAAAGGTTTATTTCAAATCAAACCGCTCCTTATTCTTTTTTTTAACCTTTTTAATCTGGCAGGATTAGCTTTAACCCCCCTGCTCAGGGGTCTTGGGGAGTCACTGCCCAATGGCATCTTTTACACAACCAATACCCCGTCCAAAAATCCCTCTTTTACTCCCAGTTTTGGCAGTTTGGGATGGGATGGACCCGAAACTTTTGGGAACCTGTTGGAATCAGGGAGAAAATGGAGTGAAGAGCACCTGGACAGGGAGCAGCTGAGGGAGGATGGGGCAGCTCCAGAGCCCCCCAGCACCAGCAGAGCCCCAGAGAGCCACGTGATGCCCGAATTCCCCAGGACAGGCTGGCACAGGGACACAGATTATCCTCCTCACACACAGGGACACAGATTATCCACGTGCCAGAGCCACCAGGCATTTTTCATGGGAGGAAGCCATGCCTCTGCTCCCTCATAAAACACTCGTGAAGTGAAGAGTTCAGGAGAAGGAAATATTTAGCAATCATGCACATCATTTTGGAAACGTATCTGAAAACTCAATTCCATCCTGCGGGGAGCAAACGCATTAATTAGTTTAAGCAGCTCGAAGAGGCAGTGCCAAATCCTGTTATTAAACTGCCTGCAAGTGTGAGTGCCTGGGAGCACAACCTGCCCAGACGAGGGGCCTGAACTTTGCCCAATTTTCAGTGTGCCAACGTTTCACACTGTTCAATAACCTTATAAAGAGCTGCGAAATCCCCAAGTAAAAACAAACACACAGGAATTCTCTGGCTCCACGAGATCTCCATGTCCTGGAGAGGCTGATCAACAGGAGCACCACGAGGTTTTGTCCTTCCTGTGCCCCCACCTGCACGTGGGGTCAGCAAAAACCCCTCCAGGTGACCAGGAGAGCCCCAGAGCACCAGGGACACCTTCCACCATCCCAGCTGCTCCCAGCCCCAATGTCCAGCCTGGCCTTGGGCACTGCCAGGGATCCAGGGGCAGCCCCAGCTGCTCTGGGAATTCCATCCTGTTGGAACCCTGGAAATTGAGATTTTTAGGGTTTCTGTGCTGCCAGGCACTGACCCCCAGGAGAACACTGCATTGACCTGAGGCCGTGGAGAAGCTTCCAAAACTGGATGACAGAAGTGGGATTGTGGGTGTGGAGTTTGAATAGAAGTGTGTAATATCACAGGGTGGGAAACTTAGAGTTTAAGGTTTCAGAATATAGTGATATATATAAAGCAAGAAGGAGGTTTTAGGGTGGTGACTGCTCCCTCTTCTTCACCTTCTTCTCCATGGGTTTGGGTGGTTTTGTGTAATTGGATAAAAAAGTCCCCATTGCGGGCCACAGGTAGCGGGTTATTAGGTTAAAAGTAAAAATAATTTAGGTGTCATTTCTTAATTGGACAGTTTATCCTTAAGAGGCCTTGCAGAGACAGAGACAGTTTTAGTTTGTCAGAGTGAAATGCTGTAGAACTCACAACCTGTGAGGCTGTGACAGAGATGAGAACTAACAAACATCTGAGTCCCAACAAGAAATACCCTCTCACAATTTAATCTCGACCTTGGAAGAAGAAAAAGAAGTGAAGAATTGACATTAGTGGTGATCCCGTGTGAGGAGGACACCTGTTAGGATCTCTTTTTTTCCCTGAAGAAAAAAGAAGATAAAACTCAACACCATCCCATCCCCTCCCCACCCTCACAGGGAAGAATATTCACAGATAAATTACCCTGAACCTGTTAATGCCTAAATGCTCAGAGGTCCCTCCTACCAGCCCACTGGGCCTTAATTCTCCAGACAAGCATGTTAAATCCATGGGGATAATGGAGAGAAAATCAATTTTACTTGAGCACCAGCTGTATCATAACTTTTAGCAGTGTAACTGAAGGTGGGAATTAGTCCAAAGAAGTAAAATCATACACTTCTAACTAATAATCATGGAATTACGGAATGGTCTGGGTTGGAAGGGACCTTAAAATCATTTCATTCCACCCCCTTGCCATGGGCAGGGAGACCTTCCACTAAGTAATAACTATCATGTATTATTTACCTGTATATTTATGTTTGTATCTAATCTCTGACAAGGAGTTTTGGTGTTGGTGAGGGGCTCAGGATTCAGGATTCAGGATGGATGAGGGAAGAGCAGAGGGACCAGTGCCAGTCCCTTCCTGTCCCCTCTGTATCTCACCTTGGGACCAGAGAGCTTCAAACAACCCC
The DNA here is from genome assembly GCA_013397155.1 of Irena cyanogastra. Classification (NCBI taxonomy): domain Eukaryota; kingdom Metazoa; phylum Chordata; class Aves; order Passeriformes; family Irenidae; genus Irena; species Irena cyanogastra. The sequence continues at coordinate 244,001 of VWZV01010981.1, forward strand.
ACAGCCTGATTTTCCATCCTTTTTAATCTCTTTGATTAAGAGGAATTAAAGCCAGACTGGTTTTTCCTTCCCCTCAACACTGATTGCTTGGAATGTTAGTTTTTGTTTGTTGTGTTGATTTATTTTTGGTGGTGTTTTTTTTTTTCTTGCTTTTCTTTTTGTTTGTTTGTTTTTCCCCCAGAGTTTTGCAAATGCAAAGACAGTTATAAACACTTCCTCCTCCTCAGCAGCTTTTTCACAGCCTGCCTGGGGTACTACACAGACAACTTTTCTTGTGGTTTTTTTACTCATTGGTTCTCACGGTTACTATTAGTAAAAAAACCCCAAAATATTCAAGCACAACAGTTCAAAAATACCCAAATCTGTCTGGAAAACTGCAGCTCCCACTGCAGCACTGAGCCAGAAAACTCAAACTGGCTCTTGGATATGGGAAGAACAGATCCACACTCACACTGCAGAGCTTTTCCTGACAACAGGCAACGTCTAAACCATTAATCCAAGCAAAAGAGCTGATTTTTGGCAATTTTGAGACTTCTTTATTATTAAAACCATGTAAAACCTGTCACCCTACCCCAGACTGACCCAGCAAGTGATATGTGAAGAGATAATTGTTTAATTCAAATGTTTTGTCCTTTTTTCTGAGGCTGCCCCATCCCTGACAGTGCCCAAGGCAGGGCAGGACAGGGCTTGGAGCACTCTGGGACAGTGGAAGGCATCAACCCATGGCAGGGGTGGCACTGGATGGGCTTTGAGGTCCCTTCCAGCCCAAACCAGGCTGGGATTCCATCAAATATCAGACACTTTTATTAAGGTTTTATGTATTTCCTGTGCATGTATGTTTGCAAAATGTGATATAATAAAACAGAAACATGACTATAATGTATATACTCGCTGTCTGCCTGCATCACTTCAGTGAAAAATGGACCAGAATGCTTCCTTTTAACACCCTGAACATCCAGGCTGGCTCACACTGAGTGGGAGCTACATTAAAACCCAATTAATGGGAGCTGCTCCCCATCTGTGCTCTAACACAGTTTTACACACGGCTCCCTTCAGAATTCTGAGGGGGTTGTGGGGCCAAATTCTATCCTTAGAAGCAAGGAACTCTCCCTGGACCTCATCCAGCAGTATTTCTGCAGTTAAACTCCCTGGAAGTCAGGGGGTGTGTAACTCGAGCAGTAGCTGATATTCTGACCCATTTTTTACACAATGCCTCGAGAGCAGTTTACTCCAGCTTGCAGGAGCAGGTGGAATTTTAGAGCTGATGCAAACGAGGAGTTGGATGCTCAGTGGTGGCCCTTGGAACTCCCACTTCCAAACCCAACCCCAAACTTCCAAACCCAAACTCTCAAACTTCCAAAACCCAACCCAAACTTCCAAACCCAAACCCAAACTCCCAAACTTCCAAAACCCAACCCAAACTTCCAAACCCAAAGCCAAACTTCAAAACTTCCAAACCCCAACCCAAACTTCCAAACCCCAACCCAAACTTCCAAACTTCCAAACCCAAACTTCCAAACCCAAACTTCCAAACCCCAACCCAAACTTCCAAACCCAAACCAAAACTTCCAAACACAAACCGAAACTTCCAAACTTCCAAACCCCCAAAGCCAAACTTCCAAACTTCAAAACCCAAACCCAACTTCCAAACTCAAACTCAAACTTCCAAACTTCCAAACCCAAACTTCCAAACCCAAAATCAACTTCCAAACTCAAACCCCAACCCAAACTTCCAAACTTCCAAACTTCCAAACTTCCAAACTTCCAAACTTCCAAACTTCCAAACTTCCAAACTTCCAAACTTCCAAACCCAAACCCAACTTCCAAACTCAAACCCAAACTCCCAAACTTCCAAACCCCAAACCCAACTTCCAAACCCAAACCCAAACCAGGCTTTATTTAAACCACGACAGCATCAGTATCAGCAGCTCCTTCTCTGAACTTTCATGCCAGATTTGGGAAGCCAGGCCATTCCCAGTCAGGCTGGGGGTGGCTTTGGGAGACTGTGGATGGAGGAATTGCCAAGTCCCTGCAGGATGTCCCAGCACCCCCTGGCAGGTGCTTTCTGAGGCTCTGGGCAGTAGTGCTGTGGTTCCACTAAGGAGCCACCTGATTTTCCTGAGCTGCAACTGCTCCAGGAGAGAACAAATGCTCTGGATAAAGAGACAGAGGAAACACCAGTCTCTTCCCCGCCAACAAA
>VWZV01010981.1:251200-269615 GCA_013397155.1 Irena cyanogastra
CCCTGTGTGACAGGAGGTCACCAATGGCCCAAATTCAGAAATTCCTGGTGGTGTGCACTGAATGCACCTCCTGGTCCTACCTCTACTCTCTTTTTATCCCTCCTTCTCAGAATTCTTGTTTTTGCCAGCCTTGGGAACTCACTCCTCTCCTTCTCCAGAGGAAAAAACAAAAATTAAACTGAATTTACCTCAGTTTGCATTGCTGGAACTCCACAGAGAAGCAGCCTCACAGGCTGCAGCTCCTCTGACTCGTCCTGTTAACGAGACACCCAAACCTGCCCAGAGCTCCTGGATGAATCAGAGGAGATGCAGGTTCCTGACTGCACGGAGGGGAAGGCAGAACCCTCTGGTCATGGATTGGAACAAGCAGGGAGGTTCTGCAGAAAGCTCCCCAGATTTATGGATATGCTGCAAGGGTCATTCCAATATCATGAATCCAAAATACAAGGTGTAGATAAAGGATTCAATGCTCCCACACCCTGACAAAGCACAATTTCCAATTCATCCCTATAAATTAAGCTCACTAACATCAAAATTTCCACCTCATCAGGACCTTTGGTTTGAGGTCCTGGTCGGGATCATCAACTACGCCTGGGAGTGCAAAACTGGGCAGCAAAATTGAGCACAAATTGGGCAAATTTGGAGAGATGAAGTGACAAACCCTAACAAGAACCTCAAATCCCACCTCAGGACAAAGAATCCAGAACCACTACGAAGGAAGTGTGAGACATGGGCTCCAAAATTCATAGACCTTACAAGACTATTGGTCATCATTGCAGGGCTCCAACATGGTCCCAGGAGGAAGGAAAGGGAAAGGGAAAGGGAAAGGNCCCAAGGCCAGGCTGGACACTGGGGCTGGGAGCAGCTGGGACAGGGGAAGGTGTCCCTGCCATGGCAGGGGTGGCACTGGGTGGGATTTGGGATCCCGTCCCACCCAATCCATTCTGGGATTCTAGGAAAGGGGAATAAATCCACAAATTTTGACATCAGCTTGTGTAAAACTTATGTTGCAAACTGGAATTTGTTTTATCATCTTACAAGAACAGGGATATTTCTTCTCCCACACTGCAATATCATGTGCTACATATTTGGAATGTTACACAGATTTGGAACTAGCAGATCTTTAAATTCCCTTCCAATCCAAGACATTCAGCCAGAAGGAATCCCTTGCATCCCCCAAGTACCTTCACAAACCTATTTTTTATCCACTCAGAGAACAGGGCAACACCAAGCCAGGCTATCTGGGAAAAAGGAAACATCAATTCTCTGCAAACCTTTGACCAGACTGGGTCTCCACTGGATTACTCAGCACAGGTACCCTGATGTTCTCCTCCAGCGAGGCTGATGGCAGAGGAGGTTGGGAGGCCCCAGCTTCTCTCCTCTATTTTTCCCTGCTTCCCACAGAATTGCTTTTTCTCTATAATTTCACTTAGGTTACACTGATGAGGTGTTTGTGCTGTTTCATTTTTCAGCACGGCCCCAAATTCCCACTCCCAAAGGACTCTGGATCAAGAAATCTGCACCCTCAGTTGCTTTGTGAAGATCCTGTTGCCAAAGATAACCTGGCCTAGAAAATGAATATGTGAAACATGCAATGCAAATGTGCTGCACTATGTGAACCAAGTGTGAGATCCTTGCTGGGCTAAAAAAGGAACTGCAAATTCTTCAGCTTTCTGTAAGTTCCTTTGTAAATGTGCACGTTAAAAATAATACTCATTAAAGTGCTTAAATGCAATAAAATGGAACTGTTTCCTCACAGCATACAAATGAAGCCAGCATCAAAGTACTGATTTTTTTTTTATTTGTATTAACTTATTATTGAGTTACAAATACCTAATGGATGGAGCTAAGATGTACACAGCACTTTCCAAAAACTAATTCACAACATCCTTCCAAGAATGCTGCAGCAGCAGCAAATAACTCCCAGAATCTTCTGGCTTCAGTCTCAAAGTTAAGGTGTGTTTTTGCTTTTTTATTTTTTCTTTTAAGGAGTATGTATTCAAGCAGCCAACAGAACAACTGGGAAGAGGGGAAGTGTGATCCCATGAAGTCCCTCAGCCTCTTGACTGATCCTGGTGGCATCACACAGCGCTGCTTAAATGAACTGCAACTGGAATTCCCGAGACCCAAATTATTTAAACAGACATCCTGGAAGCAAACAGAGGAGCAGTCCTGCCAGTGACCCCTGATGGGATTTCACAGATTCAAGGCTGCTCAATTAACAGGCAGGCCTAAAATCAGTGCCTTGCTTGGAGGAAGTTCTCACAGGTAACCTGCCAGGAGAGGAGGAGCCTGTGAAGGCACAGGCAGAAATTTGGGTTATTGGGGGAGTGAGAAACGGGTGGGGCTGGGGGAACGCCCCAGTCCTGCACCTCTTAAAGAATGATTTCATTTTCCAAAGCATCAAAGAATATTACAGGTATTTCCCTCGGTTGGTAAGGTTCATAATCACACATTTACCTGATGTAACAGCCCCGTTGTTTTACATAAACCTGCAGCATCAGGAAAATCCTCCTTGCGCTTCGTGAGCCGCCACAAAAAAGCGGCTGCTCTTCATCCCGTGCTCTCCTGCCAAACCCAATGAAGTCAGCACAGGCACAACATGTTTATACAACATTAAGGGTTCACGTTAAGCTGAAAGCAAGGAGGAAATTTGACTTTCAGATTGACAAACGAAGAGTGCTCGTGTATTCTGGAGCCTGCAACAAAGGAGCCGGTGGTGCTGTCGCCCAGCGCGGATCCCTAACAAACCCTCCTCCCTGGAAGGATGGTCAGAGCTAAGGTCACTGCACCCTCCATCTGCATTTCAGATCTTGACTTTCCTTGGCTTCACTACTTCTTTTGGCATTAAATATGAATGATGTTCCCCGAAACATTTGGAACATTAATTATAAGGAAATAAACATAGGAAAACATAGGGCCCCAGTCATTGTTCACCCACGGAACGACAACCAGGAGCTTCCAGCAAAGTGCTAAAATATAAAAGGGTGATGTTCATTCACGTATTGGTCCAAGCTGCAGCACTATAAAGTACATCAAAAGGTGTTAATGGTTTCAATATTTATCTGCTGCAGGGAAGCACTCTAAAAAGAAGACAGAAAAAAATTTCTGCTAATGGCTGTGTCTCTCCATTAAAATGAAAAGCTTAATGCATCTTATAATCAGAGGACAATTTGCAAATCATTAAGAGAAATGTAAAATTCCATTAAAATACAAATCAAGAGTCCCTCACTGGACTAATAATCTTTTTGATATTATTTTGCATTTCACTATTTCTGTTCCCAATATCCAGGCACCACAAATGATCAGTTCTTGAACACGCTATTTACCACAGCCTACTTCTTTAACGAGAGACTGAGAGAAGTATAATCTGCTATTCAGAGCAGGTACTAATGAAGAATTCCATATATTCTGAAATTTAATTAAAACCCCAAAGATTTCAAATTAGATGCAATTTGAAATGCCTGGGGCAGAAATACATGCACTTGCGTGGCAAGGGTATCACGCTGAAAGTTGATACCGTAATTGGTCTTGATGTATTTTTGTGTTGCCAGGCTGAAGCACAGAACTCATAACCATATAAAAATTCTCTGTAGATTACCTGCTCATTGAAAATGCCATCACTCAGGTAGTTCTCTACTAAATTACCATGCTACTAAAATGCACAAAGTGATTCGAAGAGAAGAGTGGCACAGCTGGTCGACGCTGCCAATGAGTTATGCATGCGTCGACGCTGCCTTTTTTCTTAGTAAAATATGCTCAGTTGAATATTAAAATATAATTGGCATTCAACCTAAGTAGCTTAAACCATTTTGTTATCTTCTTTTAAACCGATTTGGCTCCTCCACAGTTATTTTCGAGGATGCGATTCACAAACTAATGACACCATCACATTCAGCTAGATTTGTACTATTTTACATTTGTCATAAATAGGGACAATTTCTACAGCCTTCTAGGGATGTCCTTTAATACTTGCTCCTCTTGAACATCAAAGGCCCAATTCATGGGGAAAAAAGAAAGAAAGGAAAAAAAGGAGTATGCCATTTATGTTGTTCTTGCATATTTTATTCTGAGAAGAGCGCGGGATGCAAATTTCTAGTGAAAAGTGTGTTTTTCCAGTTAAGTGAGACCTTGTTTCCCCCAGAATAAAATGGTCAGCAAATAAACTGGCCAGGAGATGTGGCAAAGCATCTTGGAAACGGGTCAGAAAGGGGCATCCTTGGGTCAAGAAGCAGCAAAATATCTTTATTATAAAATTTCTTCCCTCAGACGAATTCATTTATATGCCCCTAATATAAAGGCTGTCAGAAATGTCACCATATTGTCATTTCCCGAAAAAAATTAACAATATTACTTAGAAACAAGGTGCTCACCATAGTAACAGTCCCATTAAGCACGTTACCTTTGAAACACCAAAAAGGTTAAATGTCTGTGAGTATTGATGGTATTTCCTATTGATAGGGGGTTTTAAGTAAACTTGCCTGAAAGTTCATTAATAAAACGGGTGTGGGAGGCTGTATTTATAAAATATTTTCCTTTTATCTTGATTGCATGGGTTTTTATTAAGGAGGGGTGCAAAGGTTACGTGGGGCTGCATGTGTGGCAAGCCAGCCAACAAATCAAAGGAAAAATGAATTAAATTAAACTTATTCCTCACAGGTCTGCAATGAGAGCAGGTGCTGAGGTCTGGGGCTCTGGGTGAAGATGAGCACATGAGTCTGGATAAAAAAGTCATTTTCCTACACTGGTGGGGTTTTTCCACCTTCAATTCTTACCTTTTAATCTAAATCTCATCTACAAGCAGCAATGTCAAAAGTTACCGGGTTGGTCAAAATGTTTCTTAGATCAGGGTCAACTGATTCCTTTTATTTCACGGGGAGAAAAGGGATGTGATTTTGAGCAAATTCACTTTATAAAGAAGCCTCACACGCAGGTGGCTTTTAGAGCTGCTGATTTCAGACTGAAGCTGCCCTGATTTTGGTCCAACTGCAGCTCTGTGCAAATATTTATCATGGAATCATGGAATGGTTTGGGTTGGAAGGGACCTTAAAGCCCATCCATTGTCACCTCTGCCATGGCAGGGACACCTTCCCCTGTCCCAGGGTGATCCAGCCTGGCCTTGGGCACTGCCAGGGATCCAGGGGCAGCCCCAGCTGCTCTGGGAATTCCATCCCAGCCCCTCCCCACCCTCACAGCCAGGAATTCCTTCCCACTACCCCATCACCAAAACACAAACCCCTTCTTTCTAAACAGAAGTTTGGAATAATTTCAAAGTCCACACCTCTCTGCAGCTGCTTCAGAGTCTTGAATATTGAATATTCTCAAATTCTCTGAGAACAAGTAAAAATACTGCCATTGCACAGGTGAACACTGGCTGTGGACCTTCAACCCACTTTTACCCAAAAAAACCCCTAATTATAAAATGCTCCTTCGTTCTAATTATGGCCTACCTGTAATAATGTTAAGAATATTGGCAAGAAAGGATTGTCCCGCTGAAAATACAATTAATTTTTTAAAATAAATGACCCTTTCACTGCTTACAGGACAGACACACTGCTCTCTCCATCCTCAGACTCTTCCCAGGTCACATCAGTGATGGAAACCCTGAAAGGCTCCACCAAAACCCCATCAACATCTGGAACCAGAGCTGCCAAAAAGGAAATTTGTACCTAAGAGGGCCTGAATTGCCCTAAATGGCCCACATCTGGCAGACAATTTACCCTATAAACTTCAATAAAAGTATTTAAGATACACTTCAAATCACATGGGCTTCCACTGGAAATTATGGGAATTCTGGTCTTAATTCAACAGGAAGTGGGTCAGGAATTTTGCAGCTATTTCTGTCCACAATTCATTTGTATTGATTTGTTTTTTTGCAGTTTAGTTTTGTTTTTAAATACATATAGTTGATAGAAAGCAGTGGGCCAACTGGGCTGGAAAAAGAATTAGAGGTATAAAAGTAACTGGGCTATTTTGGGGTTTTGCTGTTTCCATTTTTGAAGGTTGGAGAGGATTGATTTCTGTTTGCAGAAAATTGTAGGAAAGTATTGGATTGTAAAAATCCATTAAATGTCTCACAAAACAGTGACTTTCTGCTTATCAAAACTCCTCTCACATGAAATGGTAATAAAAGAAGATGCCAGTCTCTGGAATTTGAATTTTGAGTTGGCAGACAGAAATAGGAAAGCTTGTCAGCTCCCTGCACTTGAATCTGCCATGTCCAGATATGTGAAGTATGAACGTTTCCGAGCAGATTATTTCATATTTAACACTTTCTAAAAGCCTAAATAGAAATGTATTTGCATGTCTGATGAAGCTGCAGGGTTGAGAAAGGGAAAATCAGAAACGTTTATCAGCTTTTTTTTCCTTTAATGAATTGAACCTCTAGTACCAAATTAAGAAAATTTCACAAACTGCAGCAAAAATCAGTGGTAAAAATGACATTTTGTATTTGCCTAGGAAAGGGCAAGCCCTGCCTCCTCAGCAAGTGAACAGAGCAGCTCAAGACTGCAAAACATAAACACACAGTCCCATGATTTGGGTTGGAAGAGACCTCAGAGCTCATCCAGTCCCATGCAGGGACACCTTCCCCTGTCCCAGGCTGCTCCCAAAGCCCAGCCTGGCCTTGGGCACTGCCAGGGATCCAGGGGCAGCCCCAGCTGCTCTGGGAATTCCATCCCAGCCCCTCCAATCTCCACCTATCCATGTCTATGCTTTATATAACCTAGGAGACTCCCACTTTCCCAGATAAATTAATTGAGTTTTCCATTTTGACTGGAAATAAGGAACCATGGAGAGATGATACTGGAGCTCCTGGTCTCCCTGCTGGCTGAGTTTCCTGCTTTTCCTATTAAGGATGGTTTTGCTGTAACTATAAATATATATCTACGTCTTATCTCTATCTAATCTGTATCTGTGTCTCCAAGATAAAGGAAGGAAATCCCAGGGACTGCTCCTTGAAGCAAAATCTGATCATAAGTCCCAACTTAATGACACCTGAAGGAAAAGGTCACCACAGGACTGACTAAATACATAAATACCTGAACATATGCATGCCTGAAACACGAAAATATGGATTTAAAAAAGTTGTAGACAGTTTATGCACAAACTGGCACCTGAAGCTTCAAACCCTCCAGCTTTACTCGACAATATCTCAACCGAGTCAACCATTCTTACAATTTTTTTACTGTAATTTAAAGAAAGGGAAAAGAGATCTGTAATTCCTTTTAGTAATGTAAATGCTTTTCTTACCGAAACAGTTTTTATATATTGAAAAGTCTATGGATAAATTGTATGTGGGAAAAATTTACTTCAGGATATCATAATTAGGGTGAGCAGCACAGCCCCTGAAATCCCTTTTAAATGTAAGCATCAGGGGATGTTGAATTTGTCATTCAGAAGCAGACAAATTATAACAGTCCCGCAATCTTGTGATTTAAATATTCTGACCACAAAAAGAATAAAAAAATACTCTGGCCTTTGCTGAGTCACAGTCAGAAAACTAAAAAAAAATTACTTTTCTTTTTTAGTTTGCTGCAAGTTGGGATTCTTTTATAATTTAGAAAGTGCAAAACGAGTAAAAGAGAGGTGCTAGTGCTGCTCCTGGGAGGTGCAGAGCACTCAGGGTGTGTCATGGAAGGGATTTTTATGGGAGCTTTCCAGGGGGAGATCCCACAGCCCCACAGCCCCAGGAAGGAGGGCGAGTCCGGGATGACTCCGACTCTGTGGCTACCACAGCCTGGTCAGAGAGTGAGAAAACTGAGTTTTCCCAGGATCAGCTTGTGAGGCTCTGAATGTCCTAGTCCAAATAATGATAGCCTTCAGTCTAAACAACCTGCAGGTGTTGTTTCTTTTACTTTCTATCTTCTTGTTCTAAAACATTGAGCTGGCCAGCCAACCAGGTGAAATGTATTGATTAATTGACCAGTCCAATCCATCTGGATCAGAACAGTGTATAAAAGAAGAACTTGTAATAAAGTAGATTTTCTGCAAACCCAGCCTTTTGAAGCAGTGTCTTTTGTCACAATAACAGTGACACGACTCCACGGAGGTGACACAGAAAGTGAGGAGGTTCCTGGTGCCAGAGCTGGCATTCCCTGTGCTCATGGCAGAGCTGGCATTCCCTGTGCTCCCAGCACCCCTGGCAGTGTGGCTGCCTGGAGGAGCAGGAAATCACAGGGTAATTATTGATTACAGGCCTGGCTACGTCACCTGGGTGGGAGAAGGGAGCTGCTCCCAGTGCCTTTGAAGGCTCCTGTTCTGTGTGAGGTGTTTCATCAATATCCCCTCCTGCATGAATAACCCACAGCATGCAGGGGAATTTCAGCTGCACAGCTCTGCTCCCTGCTCCCCATCCTCAGCTGCTCCTCCTGGATCTCTCTGCACAGCTGGCCTCTGCCTCTGGCTTGGAATGTGACAGAATCATGGAATGGGTTGGGTTGGAAGGGACCTTAAAGTCCATCGTGTTCCTGACACCTTCCCCTGTCCCAGCCCCAATGTCCAGCCTGGCCTTGGGCACTGCCAGGGATCCAGGGGCAGCCCCAGCTGCTCTGGGCACCTGTGCCAGGGCCTGCCCACCCTGCCAGGGAACAATTCCCAATTCCCAATATCCAACATAAACTGACCCTCTGGCAGTTTAAAACCATCAATGCCCCCAGTGCCACTTCCAGACCTCTGAGCCCTGACACAGAATTCCCAGCTCAGGTGGAGGAACAGGAGCACTGAGCTGGACTGAGGGAAAAGCCCAGCTTTGCTCCAGGCCTGCACCCTCAGGACAAGGACTGGATGGAGGAACTGCACCCTCAGCAATCCAAAGGGCTCATGCAGTGAGGACAGCACAGCTGGCAAGGAGCAGAACCCAGGGCTGCTGCTTCTCACAGGGCAAAGGAAAACTGGTGTGCCTCCAATTTCCTCTGCTCCTGTGCTCTAATGAGCCATCTGGTCTGCAAACACAGCCACAGCCACCGCTGTGCCACCCTGCCACTGCAAACACAGCCACAGCCACCCCTGTGCCACCCCTGTGCCACCCTGCCACTGCAAACACAGCCACAGCCACCTCTGTGCCACCCCTGTGCCACCCTGCCACTGCAAACACAGCCACAGCCACCCCTGTGCCACCCCTGTGCCAGCCTGCCACTGCAAGCACACAGCTCCACAAAGGGGGGCAGGAAATTCAGGAGTGGCCGAGTCAGTGTCACCTTCCCCGTGTCACAGACCCACAAATCAGCCACCCCAGCCCACAAAACAACAACAGTCCCATTTTCCACTTTATGTAGAAAGGGAGCTAATGAGCAGGACACATTAAGAGCAATTAATCATTTCCCATTAGGAACATTCAGAGCTTTTTCTGAGATGTCCCACTCAGAGGAGTGGCAAAACCTGGCTTTCCCTTTGCTCTGTGAAATTCCACACTGAATGCTGGCCATGGCACAGGCTGTTGAAATGATGTTCCATATTTTCAATTATGTTTAAAAAGAAATATACTGGCTGCATATAAACTGGAGAGCCAGTAAGGGGAGAACTCCTGGAGGTGTTGGGAAACCAAACTTTTCCCTCTCCACAGCTCCCTGGCAGGAGTCAGGTGTGGGTCAGGCTCTGCTCCCAGGGAACAAGGGGCAGGCTTTGGGGAAATGGCCTCAAACTGTGCCAGGGAGGTTTAGACTGGAGATTAGGGAAATTTTCTTCATGGAAAAGCTGCCCAGCCCTGGCACAGTCTCTCCAGGGCAGTGGTGGAGTCACTATCCCTGGAAATATTCAAAAACCACGTGGATGTGGCACTGGGGGACAGGGATCTTTTCCAACCCTCATGTTTCTGTGATTCCATGGCTCTCCTGCCTGCCTCCAGATTCAGATTCCCCCTTTGCCAACGCCCAGTTATGAGAGCAATGGTTGATTTTGTATTTTAAGTGCTTTTAAACACATTTCCCCCACTTAAGAGTAATTTAGAAAATTAAAGGCACTTTAGATAAATTTAAGATATAGGAGAAGGCAGTGAAACAGCAGATACTGAATTTTTATAGAATTTCTTAATAAATATAAAGCAGATCATCTCTACTTTCTGAATCTGCAAATCTCTCTGCTTTTGTTATGTCAGAGTTGACTGTCACTATTTTTCTCTCCACAAAGAACAAGGTCTTCAAAGCTGGCACAAAAGCAGCTGTGGAAAACTGACCATGAACTGAGAAGTGTCTCATCCCAAAAGCACTTTACACATTTTTTTTGTTAAATGAGGAACCTTTTTAATGTGCTTTTCTGGCATAAGCAAAACCCTTCCGGTCCCCAGATGGAGTTAGTGCAGAAAAAGAAAATAAAATTTGATATAAGCACTAATTAATAAGAAATCACGCAACAGTCAAAATTACTCAATGCAAAAGCACAGAAGGATGAACTTGAATCCTCTATCAAGGAGCAATACTGTCCATGGTCACATTAACAGGGAAGGTTTGGATGATGGAATCACAGAATTCCAGCCTGGCTTGGGCTGGAGGGACCTGAAAGCTCATCCAGTTCCTCCCTTCCACTGTCCCACATTGCTCAGGGCCCCACTTGAAAAGCTGCTGCTGAACAGAAATGTAAGAAAATCAGAGTGATGAGAAAAAGCCTTTCTGGCTTTGGATCCTCAGCTCTCACTGATGTTTGTTCTGCGTTTTTAAGTGCCTGGAGAAATGAGCAGGCACTTTCAAATGTAAATGTGGAAAAGTAAATAAATACCAAATTCCTAATTTAGCAAAACTGCAATTCTGATGTGCAGATAAACTGAAGTGCAATCCATCATAATTTGATTTTTACCTCACCTTTCTCCTAAATAACTTTAAAAACCAGTTCCTTCCAATTTTGGACATCTACTCCCACATTCCTTCCAACGCAATTTTTTTCCGGTTTTATGAAAGTATTAGTAGGAGAAAGTGACAGAAGAACAGAAATGCTCTCACATCGCTGTGATTTGAGCTAATTAATGCCTAATTAGCATCTCCATGACGTAGGTGCCTTCTCCCATGAAACACACACACACAGAGCTGGGCCAGGCCAGGAGCACAGCACGGAGCTGAATTAAACCAACCTGGATGTGACCCCGAGGAGCAGAGGGCAGTGCCACCACCAGTGCCACCCCTGCCAAGGCCAGGGTGCTGCAGGGACCCTCAGCTGATGCTGACAGCCCCCAGCCACCTCCCAGCCCTGCCACAGCTCCTGGCTGGGTTTGGAGCTTGGATGGCGCTGAAGAACTTCCCTTCCTCTGCTCAAAAATTCAAGGGTGCTGATTGTTTCCCTCAAGAAGCTTCCTGTTAACAAATATCCTTATTCTTCCTCTTTTAGAAGCTCTTGGGTGCCCTGCAGTGCTGTCTGCACAGGAAGGTTGTGCCCTGGGGATGGACCAAAGTCTTCTACAAACTCAAACCCCCAGGGCTGAACCCCAAACCAGCAGCTGAAACAGGATCAGCAGTGCTCACACCAAGGAATCCCATTCACAAAGCTAAAAAGAATTAGGAAAACTAATGAAAAGAAAAAAAATTAATGTTTTATTTATTTATTTTAATAATGTTTTGTTTGTAAAATTTAATGTTTCATAATCTTCTGATGGACAATCTGGGAGGTAGAATTGCCCTGCTGATGTTTGGAGGTGGCAGCAGCAGCAGTGATATTTCCAGCTTTGCCCATTCACATCCACCTCAATGTTGAAGTTTCCACAACGTGGCACTTCATTTTACCCCAGCTAATAAAAAAATTCCTCAGTTCCAGCCTGGAATTTGACTGTGAAAGATCTGGCACTGGGGAATGTGCATAATACGGGAGAGTAAGGACAGAAGATGCTCATGGAAACAAAGCTGCTGTGCAAAGCTCACAGACCCTGAGATTCCCCTGTTCACCCAGAAATGATGGCACGTGGGGCAGCAGGAAGGCACTGCAAACATCAGACTTCTGAGATCATCATCATTATTATTCTTATTCTTCTTATTATTATTATTATTAAAGATAATGGGAGCCATTTCATTTCAAATGATTCATTTCTGTTATGAGGCCTTCAGGAACACAGTCAGTAAGTGGGGAGTGGTGAGGAGGAACTTTTCTCAGGTGTTCCTTTTATCTAAATTCATGATAGCACAACTTTGTGGTGACAATTCTCTTTGTTTAAAAATACCAGCATATTATCTAAGATAACTTTGAGGAACAACACCACAGTGACCTTACACAACCTATCCCTGACTGCTCCCCTGGCACTTTTCTCCTGACAGGGACACAAATCACAGAATCAGGGAATCACTGAGGCTGGAAAATCCCTCTGAGCCCAACAATTCCAAATGTTCCCCAGCACTGCCAAGGCCACCCATGTCCCCAAGTGCCACATCCAAAGGCTTTTAAATGCCCCCAGGGATGGGGCCTCCCCCACTGGCCAGGGCAGCTGTGCCAGGGCTGGACAGCCCTTTCCAGGAAGAAATTCTCCCAAATCTCCAACCCAAACCTCTGCTGATGCAACGTGAGGCCACTTCCACTCTCCCTATCCCTGTACCCTGGGAGCAGAGCCAGACCCCCCCCAGCTGCCCCCTCCTGTCAGGGAGTTGCAGAGAGTGATGTCAAAGCCTCAACTCCCCCTTTTGGTGGCCAGAATCTACTTTAGGTAGCCACCACCTCCCCGAGCAGCTCTTCAGGTGTGCTCACACCCCAACCCCAGCAGCTGAACCACATCACTCTGCAGAGCAAGGGGCAGGGAGCAGGCAGCCAGTGGCTGCTGGCAGAGGGCAGGGGGGCTGGCACTGACCTCTCTGGAGCAGGGGGTGGTGGAAGGCTGGCAGGGGCAGGCTCCCCGTGGTCGCTGGCTCACAGAAGTAGGCTCGGAGCCAGGCTGTGCACTGCTGCAGGGGCTGCGGCAGCTCCTCGGCCCCCTCGCACACCTCGCATGCCAGCGAGGCCTCTGCCCTGCTGAGACAAGAGAAATGCAAGGTTACAGTGGTAAAAATGACAAAACCAGGCTGGACAGGGCTCTGAACAGCCTGGGCCCTTGAGTGGAACAACACAGGCTTGAAAGTCCCTTCTGAGCAAAACAACTCCGTGATAAAACCGAGTATTCACACCCTCTGTATCAGCAAAATAAAACCTCAAAACATTTCATCTGGAGCCAGACCTTTCTTCTTCTCAGAGAAAAGTGAAGGGATTCCTCACAGCAGTAACAAAACTCACCCTCATCACCTCTACAAATGCAGAGATGGCACAGTGTTACAAACACCCCTGAGAAAACCCAGGGAAGATGGGCAGGAGGCAAAAGCCAGGGAGGGAGCAAGAACAGCACCCAGAGCCACGCTGGGTGACACATCCCTGTGCTTCCAGGAGGGATGGAGGTGAGGCTTCCCCTCCGTGTCCCCCGGGGGTGCAGTCCCTTGTCCCCAGCCATCCCTGGGGAGGGAGGGAAGGAAGCAGCTCCCTGCCCTTCCCCGGCCGCGCTTCCTCGTGGCAGGTCTCTGCTTCCCTCCCCTGATTGAATTGGAAGGAAGCAATTGAGAATTCATTTGATTTTCAATGGCAGCTCGTGCTTGCAGGGGCTGAGGAGCAAAGTGAGCGAACAGAAAGCACCTGTAAATAAAAATGTGCTTCTTCTCTTGCTGCTTTTTCTTTTCTGTTCCTCTGGAAGAGCAACGTGTGGATGCGAGTGGTGAAGAAGGGAACTCTGGATTTGCAGGTATCCAGCTGTGCTTTCCAAGCTGGATGCTTTCAGGGGTGCAGAGCAGTGCTGGGAAGGGGGTGGGGGTGCTCTCCTGGTGCTTCCCAAGGCTGGGGTGTGGTGGGGGGTCTCTCAGAACTGCAGAGACCCAGCAATAAACACACAGCCCATCAGCAGTGCATCCATGGGAAACGATGGAGACAACACCAAGGGTGATGGCCAGAACAGCAACCCCTGCCAGCACCTCCACAAAAGCAACCCCTGCCAGCAATCTCCTCATGCCCAGCACCCTCACCACCACTGAGGGGCCATCCAAAGGGTCCCTGATTCTTGCAGCTTTTTGTCTCTGGAAATAAAGCCAGAGCAAGAAGTTCCTCGATGCTGGACCTCAACAGCAGAGCCTTCTAGTGAGAGGCTGGATGTGCCCCAAAGCAAGAAAACAAAGAGAAAACTGTGGCAACACCAAAATACGAGTGAACCTGAGACAAGGGAAGAGAAAACCAGAGGGGTTGTGCCAGCCAGCTACGGGGACAGAGCAAACCAACCCCAACTCCTGAGCGTGCTGTGCTGCGAGGAGGGAAAGGATTTTGTGGGATTCCAAGCAAAAAGCCAAAGCAAATGAACCGAGTGACGTTGCAGGAAGGGCATCAAAGAGCCCAGCTCTGCTCTCAGCACGAGAGGAGGGAGCTCTCAGAGGGAGCCAGCACCTGCAGAGGCTGGCCCAGGCCAGCAGAGCCAGGATCACCCGTGGAGCCCCGGAGGGACCGGGATGTGCCCGGAGCCTGATCAAACTGCCCTGCCATTTCCCCTGCTCCTCATCTACTGTGAGCCACTGAAGGGCACCTAATTACTGCTGGGCAATGGGGAGACATGCAAACAGACAATCAAAGCTCTCCAGCAGCTGACAGAGTCCATGGCTGGGAGTGGAGGCAAAACAAACCTGCAGAATCAGCTCTGGATCCAGTCTGGTAGGAGTTGAGTGCAATTGTATTTCTATTTCCATTATTTATTGAATTGATGCTTTTGACTTTATGTATGTGAAGTAGGATCAAGTTCCCTTTTAAATCTACTTTATGCTGTTTTTCTGACTAATAATATCTTTGCTAAAAGAAAAAATATGAGAATCCATGCACAAACTTTCGTACACGAATTCCCACAACATGGGCTTCAAATCAAGCTCCCAACACCATGGATAATCCCTTATTTCACACAGGTACAACACAGCAGAATATGGCTCTGCTTTACTGTGAATTGTTGGAGCTACAACAAAATAATAATGAGAGAATATAATAACAACAACTCCTCTGAAACCTGGGAGAGAAGTGGGGACACTTTTCCGCTCCATTTATCCAGAAAAGCATGAGGAGTGCTCAAAGCTAGGGTCTCCTTATGTTTTTCACATCATCCTGTTTCCCATTCTTGGGAATCTGGAAATCATTTGGGCTGTAATGTCACCAATAAAACAGAAAAACTCCATCTCCTCATGGCTCTGGGAGCAGCTCTGGGCTCTGCCTCCAGCTGCAGATAGGGACCAGCCCAAGGGCACCCAACCACCACCAGTCACCCAAAACAAGTGGGGAGCAGCCAGGGAGACTCAGGGAGCCCCTGCCAGGGCCTGAAGGGGCTCCAGGAGAGCTGGAGAGGGACTGGGGACAAGGCATGGAGGGACAGGACACAGGGAATGGCTCCCACTGCCAGGGGCAGGGCTGGATGGGAGATTGGGAATTAGGAATTGTTCCTGGCAGGGTGGGCAGGCCCTGGCACAGGTGCCCAGAGCAGCTGGGGCTGCCCCTGGATCCCTGGCAGTGCCCAAGGCCAGGCTGGACACTGGGGCTGGGAGCAGCTGGGACAGGGGAAGGTGTCCCTGCCATGGCAGGGTGGCACTGGGTGGGATTTGAGGTTCCATTCCCAGCCAAACCATCACACACACATTCCTCCCTTCCCCAGGTGCTCCCTGGCAGGAGTGCTTGGACAGAATTTATTTTTAATTTTCTTTTTAATTGCTGCTTTTAATTGCAGTGCCCTGCCACTGCTGAACATCTCCAGATGTTTTTTGTGGGGCCACTCTCTCAGCAATTCAACACCAGAGGCTTTCCCAACACCTGCCACCTCCACCCTGGCCAGGAAAGGGAACGCTTTGCAAGGCAGGAATGGATTTGCTCTCCAGGAATGCACTGACTTCTCTTCCTGCAGGACACAGACTCCACGTGCCAACACACACACCCAGAGCGTCAAACTGGCAGGGAGCTGAAAAAAGGGAAAACCTTCACATTAATTTTGCTTGGCTAGAGATGGCAACAGCTATTCCTGGGAATTTGACAGCTTTAATAAAGAAAAAGAAGGCACATAACTCATGCATGGGAGTCTTCTGCTGGCCCTCCTCCCCTTTCCCTTTCCACAGCAGAACTTCCCCAAACCACCTCGGCATTAAATATCCGAGTGAAAACACCAGCTGCCTTCTAAAGGATTTTCTCAGGCTTCAAAGCCTTGAGTACCTTTCAAAGAGCAGAGCCCAAGTGGTCTCAAAACATTGGTAAGAAGAGCAGAGGAGTTACATCATGGGAAATTCCCCCTGGAAGAAATCCCCCTGCTCAGTGTCGGATTTCTTGGAAGGTTTCTCAACACCCTGCTCCAGGCACGGCTCTTTGAGCACCTCTGAGTCAAGATGGACAGGAAGGAGTTGAAATTTAGAGAAAAACACACACCTAAGAGTCATATGAACTACCTGGGCCTAAACTTTGGGAATGAATAAGAAAAAAGGGACTTTCTTAATGTCCTGCCCTGGGTGACCCCCAGGGAAAGGATCACAGAGGGACCAGCAGCACACAGGGTGGTGGCCAAAGTGGCCACTCATTGTTTTACCATGGAAAGTTTAAGTCTTAAACTTGTGATCAACAAGACAAAATTTTACTTTTATGCAGGAAAATAATGTGTGTTCATTGAAAAATAAAAAACCCCAAACCCTAAACAAAAGATGTGAGAAATCTGACTGCTTTGCTTTCACTCTGGAGAATTTTTTTATTTTTACTTAAAAAGTACTAATACCTTTTTTTTTTTTTTTTGCAGTAGGGCTGGAATAATGAGAAACACTTATTTAAACCACATTAATATTATTTAAATGGCTTCCACTTTCCTCAGAGTCTGCCATTGTACTTGTTTTCATTCCTGAATTATGGTGGGTGCTGCCTGGCACCACCCAAAAAATTCAAAGTGGAGAGTTTTGCATTTTTACCTGGTCAACAAACAATTGTTGCTGTAGGGGTTTCGTGTGTATTTTATATTTTATTTTATTTTATTTTGTTTTATTTTATTTTATTTTATTTTAATTTAATTTTATTTTATTTTATTTTTTGACCCAGATGTTTTTTGTTTGCAGTAATGTAGTGCCCTCCAATATGTCAGCAGTGTCACACGTCTGTCACACGTCTGCCTTAACTTTTTGGGGATATTTGGGGTAAATGGATATTCGGCTCCACAAGACCAACACGGCTTTACAGTGGGATGCTTCATTAAAACTACAAATGCCTCAATCAGAAATAAAAGCTTGTTTTAAGCTAAAGACATCTAGGAAGAAATGTATATTTTTTTCCAGTTGGATGTGTCTCACCAAGAGCCTTTTCCAGGCCAGGCACCCCCTGCTGCTGCTGCACATCCCCAGCCCATGGTGGTGACAGGAGAGCCCCAGACCAACCCCAATGTAGGAATCCAGCCCAGGATTGGGGTTTTCACACTCCACAGCCATTCCACACCATCCCTCCTGCAATCCCAGCTATTCCCCTCCACTCCAGCCCTTTGCCAGCCTGCCCAAGCCGGGAGGGAGCTGCTCCTGCATCCACAGCTGAGAGGTGCCTCCCAAAGCTCCAGCCCAGCCCTGCTTCTGCTGTGCCTCCCCACGTTTGCACAGCAAGAAAGGAAGGAAAAGGGGGAGGAAAGCAGCAGCAGCAGCAGCAGCACCTGTTTCAGTTTAACAGCTCCTTCCAAAGCCACTGCCAAGAACTGGAAGTTTCTAAGGCGCTTCCAAAATAAACATGTAAGCAGTGGGTTGGCTTGGGGATCATCCCAAACAGCTCAGCCATGATGGAAAGCAGAGAAATGCTGGGAGAAGCCATGTCCTGAAGTGGCAGGATGGTCATTATTTATTTCTCAGCTGCTTTTTGCCTCGGCCCTTCAGAAACTTAAGGGAAACAAGGTGGACCTTGAGCTGCGCTGAAAGGAGGGGGATGTCACACAACGACTCTGCTGGCACATTCCCTGGGGAAAAGCCAGGAGCTGGCGGCTTCCTGAGGATAAATAAATACCAGGAGAACATCGTAGCAGTGCCCATAACATATTTATAAAATAGATGTCTATTTCTAAAATATTTGTGTATTTTAAATACAATTGATCAGCGGAATGTAAGATCCAAATCCCACTTCCCCTGCCTGTAGCCACACACACCTGAGTGTTCTACCCCTGGAAAACCACCTCACCTTCCATGGCTTGCCTAAGGAGAGGTTTAGAAACTGAGCCAGTGAAGAGTCCCCTTTACTTCAATTTTAAAATTTTCCTTTTTTTTTTTTTTTTGTTGTTTGTAAAGACAGAAATGAAAAAAGCTCCTCAACTAAAAAAAGATTGCAACTCATCCTAGCCTGGAGTCAATGAAGTGCCATTCACACATGTGGGCAGACTCAGATTACATTATTAATTCTAATTTTTTAATTTTTAATTTTTTGGGTAATGTTTCATAATTTAAAATTTTGTCCTTCTGTAATTTTACTTTTTGGT
>VWZV01010981.1:269664-274664 GCA_013397155.1 Irena cyanogastra
GTGTGTGGGTTTTTTTTGTGATTTTCTTCCCCAATGGTGTGAAGAGCCTGGTGACTGTCAGTACAGAGCTCCATGAATGTCATTAGTATAGATAATTCTTAATATTTACATCGGTTTGGTTTTATATATATATGCATGTAAAATAGTTAATAACAGAGCTCCTAAACCAGAGTAAATTTCTGAATTTGCAGGAAAAGTCACTGTTGATCTTCTAAGACCTGAATTTCATTTTGCCATGAAATACATATGAGGGGCCAGAATAATTTTAAAATTATTGGTTTTAAATGGCATTTTTTTGTTTATCAGCACATGACTGAAGACAAGTTGTCACAAAACTCTCACAAATCTGAATTCACAACAGAAAAAAGTTGCACTATCTGAAAACTGAAGGCTGTCTTTTTCTTACAATTATATAGATCTCTGCTTATCTCACCAAACTAATTTATCTTAGAGAAATAGCTGCTGTATTACCCTTCAAATGGAAGAATCAGTGATGATTAGCACACAAAAATTAACATTAAAATGGACTTAGTGAGGCAGCATTATTTGTTCCACAGCAACACAGAGTGAGTCGACGTTTTTACCGGAGCCTTCATTGTGAAATTAACTAAAAAGGCATTTTATCCACACCTAAATGTCATTTAAGCAGCCTTTCTTTGATAGATGAAGGCTAAAGCCACCCCAAAACTGCAGCTGAATTATCTGGTCTCTAATGACTCCAGACCGATTACGGGATGCAGAGCAATCTCGTTAAATTTTATTCCAAAGCTTACTACACTGGTGTTTTCTCTTATTTTTCTATCAATGAAGCCCAGGAGGTTTAAGGACAATTCATTATGTATGAGACCCAACTTACAGTGCTTGACTGTTGATTAATAGCAAAGTTTGCTGGGCGTGCATTTGCAGCCTTAGATGCATACAATATGCTAACTTATTCTTCCACCCAAGCTAATTATTTACCAAAATGACTACTTGAGACTACAATTTATTAAATGCATGCATCCAGTCTCGATTTGGCCCCAAAAGACAGCCCGGAATGAAGATCTTTTACTTGATGTGACAACTTCTGGAAACAGTGTTATTAATATTGTAAATGTGGCAAATAAAGAGTTCAAATAGCCGGGTGGCTCTGCTGCGTTTCTTCCCCACAACTGAATCAAGGAACAAAGAGCCTTTTTAGGTTTAAAATTCATGGCCAAGCACATCCTGACATAGTTTAATTTAGCTGCTTATAAATGAAGTGGCTCTATGATGGGAGGGAGAGATTAAAAAAGGGATGAGAGCTGCAATAAGCAGCAATAACCCCCAGTTCCTGTCCAACAGCCCCCACACTGCTCCTTTTAAGACCTATTAAGAAAAAAATTGATGCATTTAGGGAAAAACACGAGAAACCAGAGCTGAGTCAGACTTAGTCCTTGTCATACAACCTGCGCAATGTTTTCCTTTTTCTGTTTTTATCTGTTCTGGAGGATGCAAATTCTTGTGGATCTAACTGGTGAGAAATTCTGCATCCTCTCTTTAACCCTGGGAAAGAAGCACCTGCACAGAGATTTGGGCATCATATGCATGATACAAATTCCAAATAAATAATATAAGAAATAAATATATAATTACATAATACATTAATAGATTAAATCATTGATACAGTAAGTAATAAATAAACACACCTCTTGAGTAAATACAAAGATATCCAAATAGTGTCATTTTTTCCCCGACTTTTGCAATTAATGACATTAAATTTGGGGGCCAAACTGGGATTGCCCAAGCCCATGATGCCTGCAAAGCTGCTCCCTGCTTATTCCCTTCTCCTGATGTGCACCAGCAAACAGTTCAGAGGATGGAGTGAGACTCCTGTCTCCACATGCCAAGATAAGGAAAATCAATGTCAATGCCCCAAAGACTCAAGTGATAGCATTGAAGGTCATTAAATGCTACTCACTGCCCTGGACCATTAAAGTTTTGATTGGAATCCTATACAGGGAGACACAGATTTCAAACAAGATCCTGCCCTGGGATGTGGCACTGCGAGACCATGGTGGTGACTTCCCGAGGAGCACCTGAACCACATCCAAGGAAAACAATGCTCTCTGTGTGGGCTTGGCTCCCCTTCCCCGAGCATTTCTTGTGTTTTCACAGCACTGAATCCCATTAGCAACAAAGATCTCTGTTAAAGCACCAGCCAGGTGGAAGGACAGCCACAAAGTTCTGGTTCTTCAATAACCTCAATCTCCTCCTGTGCCTCCCAGTGCCCTTGGCTGTCTGCTCCATGCCACCCTCCTTCCCTCAATCCCAGACTATTTGGGATGGAAGGGACATCAAACATAATCTTGTCCCACCCCTGCCATGGACAGGGACACCTTCCACTGTCCCAGGCAGCTCCTGGCCCTGGACACTTCCAGGGATCCAGGGGCAGCCACAGCTGCTCTGTGCCAGGGCCTCACCATCCTCACAGAAGAATTTCTCCCCAATATTCCATCTATCCCTGTCCTTTGGCAGTTTGAAAGCATTCCCCTTTTCCTGTCACTCCTGTCCACAGTTCTCTCCTCAAAGTTCTGCCCCTTTCCTCTGCTGGCACCAGCACCCTGCAGACCCCACGGGGTCTGGACCATCTCTGGACTGCTCAGCCTGACCTTACTGCTCTGCTGAAGATTTCCTGCTCCACCTCCACACTGCTCACCCATTCCAGTACTGCTGTCTTCCTGCTTCCCACCCACGGCTTTTCCAGACTAATTCCTGCTCTCTCCAGCTTGCATCCTGCACGATTCTACCTCATCTGTGTTCAAGACAACCACAGTTAGCTCTGGTGTTCATCAGCACCGGGAGTTCTATCAGCTCAGAGACCTTCCCCAGAGACACCCACTCCCCTCCATGAATGAAACCCTTCAAACACCAACAGCTGGGCCCTATTGAGAGAGCACAAATATTCCTAATATCAGAGTGACCTCTTCACAAATATTTCCGTTTCAAATCAGTAGGTTTGGCAGCAGAACGGCCGGAAAAATTGCCGAGAAGATTAAAAAAAACATTTTCTGTGCATCTTCTGTGTTGGGAAGGACCACCCTGTTCTAGACTGAGAACGGGGGAGACCGAGCACACCCTGAACCAGCAACAACCGAGCAGATGCTTCACATTAAATGTCTGAAAGCAGGAAGCAGAGCTGGAGCCAAGCTCCAAGCGGCAGCACGCTCTGCCCGAGATGTTCGGCAACATTAAGCATAGGTGATATCATCAGCTCCAGCTTTAATTAGGTTAAAAGAAAGTCAGTTAATTTTAGCACTTACAAGAAATTGTTACAAAACATTTTTTTCTTATATAAAAGAAGTCTCCCATCAGACCTGGGAGGTCGGTTTTATCACAGGCAATTAACTGTGTTAGGGCTGGCTGCAGGGGACCCTTAAACCGTGCACGGCATTCCCTGTCCCTGCTGCTTTTGGGGATTCAGCAGCACCCCAGCCCTGTGCAAAGCTGCTTTTGGGGATTCAGCAGCACCCCAGCCCTGTGCAAAGCTGCTTTTGGGGATTCAGCAGCACCCCAGCCCTGTCTCTGCTGGTTTTGGGGATTCACCAGCACCCCAGCTCTCTGCAATGCTGGTTTTGGGGATTCACCACCATCCCCAGCTCTCTGCAATGCTGGTTTTGGGGATTCACCAGCACCCCCAGCTCTCAACACTGGTTTTGGGGATTCATCACCATCCCAGCCCTCTGCAATGCTGGTTTTGGGGATTCAGCAGCACCCCAGCCCTCTGCAATGCTGGTTTTGGGGATTCACCACCATCCCCAGCTCTCTGCAACAGCCACAAACCCACCAGCCCTACTCAGCACCCTGCCTCGCAGTGATAACCCAATTGCCAACTGGTATCTGAAGTAAAATTTACATTTTTTGCTACATATCTCAGATAGATATAATCCCAATTATGCACGGATTTAAAAAAAAAAAAAATCCACCAAGCCTAAGGGAGTTAAAATACACATTACAGCCCTTACACTGCAAGACCCAGGTCTCTGATCTGGTGCACGGGGACACTGAAGGACAAAAACTTAAGGCTGAATTATTGGAACTGGGCCCTGACTTTGGATGTCCACCTTGACGTGCGTCAGTGCATGAATTCCAGATGACAGTGAGCACCAAGAATTATAATCAACAGCACCTGCAGATCCTCCAGCCTATTAAAATGAATTAAGATACAGATAAATCAGGAACCTCTTAAGAATTCAACTTGCCAGGACGTTTTTCAAAGTGAGTTCCCAGTGTGGGTGTAAAGTCTGTGACCCCTGAGCATCTCCTGCTGAAGTGAGTCCAGAGGTCACAAAGATGCTCCAGGGCTGGAGCCCCTCTGCTCTGGAGCCAGGCTGGGACAGCTGGGGGTGCTCACCTGGAGAACAGAAAGACTCTAGGGACACCTTAGAGCACCTCAGGAAAACTAATATACCCCAATTAAAACAGCACAGTTAATAGAGATCTCCAAAGCCTTTCTGCAGGGCTTTGAGGTTGCTACCACACACATCAGCAGGATCTCTCCCAAAATGGCATCACCCAGCCAAGAACTGGCTGTACCACTTTGGCCTCAACCACAAAAATACAACAGTGGGGAGAACAAAGAGTAAAGGGTATTTTCCTTCATTTGGACCAAACTGACGTGGACTTTGCTGTTCCCAGCACTCCACAGTGCCGTGGTCACCTCTGGGCAGGCTCTGGCAGGATGGGCCCTTCTGCAGGTACCAAGAGAGCCCTCCCCTGCCACAGGCCATCCCTGCATCCCCTGCATCCAGCAGGAAAAGCTGCTCTCTCGGGTAGCCAAGCAGGACCCAATACTGGATTGGAAAGCCAGCAGGGCACATCAATAAAACCAATAAAAATACTGTTTCAAAAAGCACTGTTATAATTAACTGAAATAAGAGTCTATAAACTGCCACCTCAGAAGAAGCTTGTTAAAGGCTGAGCATGGCAACTGTAATTTAAACACACTCTGCCCTTCATGGACCACCCTGACCACAGCATGG
>VWZV01010981.1:279664-287164 GCA_013397155.1 Irena cyanogastra
CAGTGATGCCAGGATCCCTACTGTACCCCAGGAACCCTCCACATCCACATCCCCATCCCCATCTCCATCCCCATCTCCATCCCCACCCTTCCCTTGCTTTGCCCAACAGCACTGAGAGGAAAATGAGGAGCAGCTTCCTGATGGAGGAGGATGGAGGGGATGGTGGCACACGAGGACAGGCACAGTGACCCTGTCACTGCCCTTCTCAGGAGCATCCCAAGCTTGGACCTGCTCCTTCTCCTTTCCAGACACCCAGGACCTGCCCCTCTGCTGCTGGCCTGCGAAAGAATGAGGGTAACTCAGCCAAAATCACATTTCAGGTGTCTTCAGGTGCTCAAATTTTCAGCCCATGGGTCAAGTCAAGCCCCAGCACACAAATATTAACTGCAGCATATCTGAATTCTCCAAAAGAAATGAATTTTAGGGGAGTTGGTCTTATCTGCCCTCGTCCTGTCTCACTGACACTGCATTCTTCTTCTCAAGTCTTACAGAACAACAACAAAAAAGAGTTGATTATTCGTAAGAAAGTAAGGAAAAAAAAGAAAACCAGATTTAAAGAGGTTTTAGGGGTGAGCAGAGAGGTCAAAAGAGGGAGAAAAACATCTATTCCTAACAAAAGCACACACTATGCTAGGACAGAAACTTCTGTAGGTTCTTAGAAGCAAGAATGAGTCTTTCCCCCTCCAGAGCACTCACCCTCACAAACCACTGCTTACACTACTGTAAATAATAAAAACCTACAGCACTACAGCCTGTGCCTGAGGAGATTCCTGAAATTCTGAAACTGGGGGAAAACAAGAGTGTCCTGTCTTCATGGAATCCCAGAAAGGTTTGGAAAGGACCTCAAATCCCACCCAGTGCCACCCCTGCCATGGCAGGGACACCTTCCCCTGTCCCAGCTGCTCCAGCCCCAGTGTCCAGCCTGGCCTTGGGCACTGCCAGGGATCCAGGGGCAGCCCCAGCTGCTCTGGGCACCTGTGCCAGGGCCTGCCCACCCTGCCAGGAACAATTCCTAATTCCCAATATCCCATCTAAATCTCCCCTGTTCTGTCTAAAGCCATTCCCTGTGTCCTGTCCCTCCAGCCCTTGTCCTCAGCCCCTCTCCATCTCCCCTGCAGAATCCCTCCAGCCTCACCTCCAACGCTCCTCTGATGTTTCAAGTCACCTTCCCTCCATTTAATTACTGCCAAAAACGTTCTTCTCATGGCCTAATTGTTCATTATGAAGTAAATGTATCAATCCCATGGATTTTTAAATTAAAAACCAGGGAAAGCACAGAAACTTTACAGCTACAGACAGTGAAATACCACAGGCATTATGCAGAACAGAAGATAAAAATACCCAATAATTCTTTTCTGCCACAAACACACACATGAGCCTGTAGTTACCCACTTTAGGTTTAACTCTGCAGGAAATAAGCACCATTAGTTCTGCATCTGATGCAAACTCAGATTGCAGGCTATGTAAGACGAGGATTTCAGCCAGAAATTAGCCTTTTTCTATAGTTCCCTCAGTGGGAACGATGCAGGGGATATTAGATTAGCTGCATCTTGCTCATATTTGCATGACAAACAAAATTTTCTGCTTCAGATCAAGTATTTTCCATTTGAAGAAAACAGTCCAGTCCTAAAAACTGTTACAGTTAAGAAAAAAAAAAATCAACAATTGAGGTCATATGTTCCTAATTAGCGGCACAGAAATTTGGAAAGTGTCCCTTCCCATGGCACAGGGGGTGGAAAGAGATGAGCTTTAAGGTCCCTTCCAACCAAAACCATTCTGTGATTCCTTGAAACTGGAAGAGCTTTCCCATTTTTTTCTCCAAAGAAAGCTGCTGGTTTAGCAGCCACAGCCTCCCAACAGCCATTCCCCAGGTGCCAAGGTGAGCTTTTCTTTTTGAAGGCATTTAAACCCAGAGAAATCAAGGGTTGTGAGATGGAAACGCCCTCAGGTTGTGCCAGGGGATGTTTAAGTTGGATACTGGGAAAAGCTTCTTCATGGAAAGGGCTGTCAGGCATGGAAAGGGCTGCCCAGGGCAGTGAAGGAGTCACCTGAAGTGTCCAAAAACGTGTGGATGTGGCTCCTGAGGACCTGGGTAGTGGTGGACATGGTGCTGGCTTGGTGATTTTAGAGGTCTTCTCCAACCTTAACGATTCCATGAGGAAAAGCAAGAGGAGGAGCATGACCTGGGCATTGGGCATCAACACAAATCCAGAAATAAACTCATTATGATCTGCCCTGAAAGGATCTCTCAGCCCTTTTCCCTCTGAGAGGGTGAAACCTCGTGTCCCTCCACGATCAGCTCTCGTTGCTGCTCCTGATGGAGCACAAACCCTCTGCTTTGTGGTAATTGCTCCTCTGAACATGCTAATAACACAACCTAACTCTTCTTTATGCTCCCCCATTTTTCTGGATTAAGTGTGAATTTTTATTGTGTTTTTTCCCAACAAGACATCTCGCTTGTAAATAACCCAGCATTAAGTGTCACGATATAATTGATTTTCTAATGAGGTTTTCAAAAAGCATTATATTTCTGCTTGTCAGGAAATCTTTACAGCACAAATAAGTCCTTCCATATGCATTCCTTAGAAACCCAACTTTTTATCCCTGCAGTGGGGTTGAGGTGGGTTCAATCCCGTGGATTGCCCTAAAATAATGTATTGTACCAGGTGTTTTTATGGCTCTCCACATTTCCCCGTTGCACTGGGAAATGGAGTGGGAAATTATCCCAGCAGAGTACCTGGGATGGGATAACCTCAGCCTGGGATGGCAAACGCAAGAGCAGAAGGACTGAGAGTTGGACTTGATGAGCTGAAAGGTCTTTTCCAGCCTTACTGATTCTATGACAAGTACAAGTGACACTGAGGTGAATCTGATGTCACAAAGAGGGGCTGAGGTAGATACAACCCCCCAAAGGATTCAACCTGCTCCTCCAAAAAATAAAATGTCCAAGTTTTGCTAATCTGGAAAATGTTGGGGATGATGTCTGGTGAGAGCAAACCACTGCTGTCAGGACTGCTTTAGATATTTATTATTTAACAGATATTATTATGGTTTAGTGGGCATGGTGGTATTCAGGTGAAAGTTGGACTCGATGATCTTGGAGATCTTTTCCAACCTTAACAGTTCTGTGATTCTACTCTCTGGTTTTGTTGGAATCAGGATCTTTCCAGTTGGCCACCAGGATTAAGAAACAAGTAGGTGCCTCCTTGCACAAACACAAGCAGTTAAATTAAAAAATAAAAGTGAAAATTGTGCTTATGCCAGAGAAAGTGTTAATTTTGAAGTCTAAATAGTATATAAATTTATGGTTTCAAGAACTGTTTGCTTGCAAATACTACTGGAAAAAGAAAATATCCACCTCTGAAAGCATCCATTGACCCCACCATGAGTGCTGAGTCTGCTCCAGCAGCAGCTTGGGGAGTCTGAGACCCCAGGATGGGTTTAAATACCAGTAAGAGAATAACTGGTTTTTATCCTTTTTTAATATTTTGTTTGAAAATCATGTTTTAGCTCAGGCCAGACTTTCAGGACAGAAGATATGAGTTGAATACTAGACATGCACCACTGGACACAGAATATTTTGCAGATCAGCATCTCAATTAGGTCCCAAATGTGGACAACAATCCATGGCTCAGCTCTGCATCTCTTCCAAAAATAAAACTCTGTAATTTATTTTGAAGATTTTATACAAGACACCTGACATTGGAGGCAATCTGTCTGCCTTACAAAAAGAAAGCTCATACTTCTTGCAGGTCCAGGATTCACCCTCTATTGACAGCTGAAAAGGAAGCAGGAAGATATACACAGATATATAAATACATATATACACACACACATAGAGGAATGGGGTAAATAAAAAAATATTCCTGAAGTATCGCAATAAAGTGGCACAAAGCATCTCGCTGAGACAGTCTCAGCCTCCAAACCCACCAGAAAATATGATTTATAGCCCTGAATTACCGTGGGCAGCTTCACTTGTGGCTCCCCCTCCCACACTTCGGCGCGATGCATTATTGATAAGACGGACAAACACACGCTTAGGCTGGGATTTGCAATTTAGCACAGGATTTATAAAAGGACCAAAAAGAGACAGTGGATGGTTGATGGAACTGAGGAGCACAGCGATATTTGGTGGGAATATCAACCTGCCACTGGCAGGAACCTGCTGCGAAGGGCTTGGGAAAATCCCTCCACAGCTGTTGGGAAGCTGCTCCATGAGTACTGCAATTAATAGATTAATAGATTCATTAAGTTTGATGCCTACTGAAGCACACTCCCCAGACTGGGTGTCCACCAAGGCCCTCCCCACCCATGTCCCCGAAGAGGGACGGGTGCTCCAGGCTGTCCTGCTCGTGGACAGCAGCCTGCCTGGGGTCTGCAGGAATATAATCATGTTCCTAGCCCTTGGTCACACTGGGCTGAGGCCATCCATCAAACTCAGAAGTAACTGGAAAAAAGGAAACGAGAAGGACCTGACAGCACGATCACATCAGCCTTAATGCCACGGGAAGCCAGACAGGTAAAAAAGGGAATAGAAAGTGTGCAGTGCACTGGGAGAGGCTTTGTGTCTGTGGAAAAACACCTACCCCACCTTCTGCAAAGTGTGATCCCTTGCTCTGCCCCATCCTGTGTCCCTCCAGTGCCATGGGATGTTTAGGTTGGATATTCAGAAAAATTCCTGCATGGACAGGCTGTTCAGTCCTGGCACAGCTGCTCAATGCAGTGGTGGAGTCCCCATCTCTGGAAGGATTTAAGAGCTGTGGATGTGGCACTTGGGGACATGGGGCAATGGTGGCCATGGCAGTGCTGGGGAAGAGGTCTTGGAGGATTTTTCCAACCTGAGTGATTCTGGGATTCCACATCCTGGCCCATTGCTGGTTACCTGGTGTGTTCACTGCAGCACCTCTGGCAGGTGTCCCCACTGTCCCCCTCCATCCTCCTCCCAGCCTCAGGCCCCGGGGTGTCACAGTGGGGTTTGCCAGGTGGTGCCAGCCTTTCCCCTCGGCCATGAAGGTGGCACATGCCAAGGGCACAAACACACTCAGGGGTAAGGACAGAGGAGGAGCGGCTCCGAAGGCAGCTCAAACAATGCTCACAAACCCTGCCTGGGTACAGCTGCACCTAAGCCTGGCTTTCCTTACTGGGATTGCACATCCAGCTGGAACTGGATTTCTGCACAACTCTCCTGCTCTGACAGGGGAATCAAATCAAATCAAATCAAATCAATCTAGAAACCTCCTGGATTTGACCATTAACATCAGCCTAAGTCCCCTCACCAGCACACCCCACCTCGCCGGGCGCTGAGCGGCGATGCTCACCCCGCATCCCCCTAAACCCCAGCTCCCAGCACTCCAGCACAGCCCCCTCTCCATCTCGCCCAAACTCGGATTTTCCAGCGCAGCCGGGCTGGCACGACGGCCCCATCAGGCCCGGCTGCTCTCTGCGGAGGCGGCTGTGCTCCCTGCCGTCTCTGCGGAGCGCGGCTCCCGGGGGACGGCCGGGCTGTCAGCGCCGCTTCCCGAGCCACTGCACCGGAACCCCGCGCTCCCTCCGGCGCTCGGGCACCCGCCCTGCCCTGCATACGAACGGCACCGCCAAAACAGGCAAGAAACACAGGCAGCAGCTCAGATCTGCTGGGTTTTATTCTGGTTTTTTTTTTTTTTTTTCTCAGTAATCTTCATCGAACTTTGCTTTTTGTTCTGTCTCGCTTTAAACAGGATTTTGGTTGTGGGAGTATCAGGTTGGTGGCTTTTCATTGTATATCCCTCACTCTCACTCTTCTTCCCAGATGGATGATAATGTCTGCAAGCTAAAATGGTGATTATTTTTTGTCTTCCTTTTTTTTTTGTTTGCTTTTTCTTTTCTTTTTTTTTAATCTGCAGAAAACTCTTTATCATTTTCCTTATCGACACCTGGTTTATCCAATTTTTAATTAAAATCAAAACAGCCCTGATTTTCCCTTCTTAAATCAGCTTTTTTTTCCTAGGTCTCATCCAAAACCAGCCATGGGAAGAGCTCTGTGTGGGACCCAGGCTGGTGGGCAGGTGGATGTTCCCCAGCTCTGCTGCCAGCTCCCAGGCCCTCCACATCACAGATCCCATGGATCCAGAACACAATCCTCAGCAAGATCCCTATATCCCTTTACTTAAAAAAAAAAACAAAACCAAAAACCCACAACTGATTAAAATAAAAATAAATAAATAAAAATAATCTAAAACCTAGTCGTCATTTTTACGTGGTTAGCAATGGCACTGTTAATCAAAGCACTGATTTAATTACAGACCTGAAGAGGCGCTGTAGGAGGAACCTGCTGCTCATTCCTTTCACATACAATATGTGCCATCCAGATTATTGCAATGCAAACAGAAAATATTGCCTCAGATGAGACAATTTCCCACCAACCATTTATGTGCCAATGATATGACAGCCCACAATAATCAACGTAACACCATTTACCTAACTGGGCAATAAAAGCATCGTCTCCCTTCCATTTACCTCCAGTGTTTGAGTGTTTCTTTGAAATACTTTCTGCAAGATTAAATGTGATTAAAATGAGCCTTTTACCCTTCAATTTTTTTAAAAAAATTTACTCCTTATGAACACCTTCTGGAGCACCACAACACATCCCCCCACAAATTAGCTAAATGATTTTAATGCTGGCGCGGCCAGTGGGCTGACATTTCATGGAGGTATGATAAAAATAAACACTTAAAAGAAAAATCGAGGCCATTAAACATGATGCCTTATCTCAGGGGTAGCCAACCTTTTAGGATCTGGGGACTATCTGACATGGATTCAAGGGCTGCATGCACATGCTGTCCTGAATCCAGCCCCTTGGGATCCTGTGGCCAAGCAAACTTTGCAAACAAGCTATCCAGGCACTGCAAAGAAAGGGAGATGGGCATGCAGGAGTGAAAATTCGTAAAAATACGTGTCTGGAAACACTTCACAAAGCCTATAAAGGGCAGATAAGCAGAACAGAAAGGAAATGTTTCAGAAATCCAAGGAATTCAAGCAATGATCGTGCAACCAGCCCTTGGATATCTGGCGAGAGCGTTAATTCTGCAAGTGGGGACAGGAGAACCCTTCTCAGCCAGCTCTGCTTTCCTCTCTCCAAAGCCATCAGCACGTTTTTGTGGACAGCATGAAAGAACATCAATGGTTATCTCATTTTTACAACACGAATGTCAGTGTTTATTTTCTTTCCATCCCCTGTGAAGAGATGGTTTTGCAGAGGAGCAAATCCCGACGCTTGCCTCAAATCTACCTAAGAGGGGAGGTGGCAGCTCAGCTAAATGGGTAAAAAAAAAAAAAAGGATAACCTTTAATTATTTACCAGTAAAAAGCAGAAAGTATTACTCAGGTCACAGAGTGAGCAAGATTTTGGGCAGGTATCACAGCAGGACTTGCACTTGGAAGTCACCAAGTCAGAGCTACAAAGGGCTATGGGGCTGTAAGCAGCCAGGCTCGATTTTGAGTTGTTCAGCAGGAGCTTGGGAT
>VWZV01010981.1:292164-307164 GCA_013397155.1 Irena cyanogastra
CTGTGAGGGCGGGGAGGGGCTGGGATGGAATTCCCAGAGCAGCTGGGGCTGCCCCTGGATCCCTGGCAGTGCCCAAGGCCAGGCTGGACATTGGGGCTGGGAGCAGCTGGCACAGGGGAAGGTGTCCCTGCCATGGCTGGGGTGGCACTGGATGATCCTTGAGGTCTCATCCAGCCCAAACCATTCTGTGATTCTACAAAAAGGGTGTGATGACCCCCCAGGCCCTGCTCGAGCTCCATCTCTGCAGGAGAACCAAAGCTTTGCCCTGGGTTTAACACATTTCTTAAAGCCCTGCAGGACAACAAACCCGGCTCCTTTCTGCAGGTCCCTAAAAATGTCACAGCACCTCGCTGGACCTTCTAAACTGCACAACAACAACAAAGCTTTGCACCCATTCAGTTCAAGTTCTGAGATAGCTGTTCTGTGTGAAAAACCATGGTACTGCATAATAAAGCTTATTACTAGAAGTATTTAATATTCAAAATGGTTTGGTCATTAGGAATCTCTTGTTAAAACCAGTGTGGTCCTTGCACCACTGACTACAGCAACTCTTTGCTGAGGTAGAACCACACACAGCAACACTTTTGTGACATCCTGGCTCTTGCTGGGGTACTTAACTGTGACAAAAACACTGCTGTGGTGCACAAAATATTACAGGGGAGATCCAATTTAATTATTTAAGCAGATACACAGCATACATGCACGAACATGCATAGACTCACTTCCCAGGAAACTGCAGCACTGGAGGTGCTGGGGCAAGACACAAACTTTGCTGCACAAATGGAGAGGGAAACAAATTTTAAAGGCTAATGTGGGCAACTTTTCACTGAAATATTTATGAGTTTTATTTATGGTAAAGTCTAAATGATACTTAACAGGAATAGCATACAGGATAGACTACAGAATATAAACCTTCCCCTTTTTTCCTTGTCTTAAGCAGGCTGCAACAGTATGGCCTAACTGGGATAAGGCACCAGCTGCATCCCCCTGGACACGGCTCCAAAAACTACTCCCAGATACAGTTCAAGCAGCTTACGTGAGAGAATCAGAAATCAAAGCAGTTTTGAAGAATCAAGAGACACAATCCAAACCAGCGAGACGGGAGGGTCATGATCAAGTGCAGATCATAACCACGAGGAATGAAAAAATCAATTGTTCGCCCAGCAAAGTTCAGAGTCTCTTCCAGCCTCTCCTCTTCTGTACTTGTTGTTGCTTTGAAATATTTGAACTCACTTACAATCAGGAACATGATGAAACTGATGTAAAGCTGAGGACAAGCCCTCCACGGGCAGTGTCCACAGCAGTGGGAACATCACAGACTCCAGGGCAGGAAACCCTCAGGTCTGTAGGATCCAGATGCTGACTGCCCAGGGGGATCAACATCTGCACCTGGGGCAAAGGGCACGGGCAACCCAGCTTCAGAAACCACACCTCAGCTTCTCCAAGCCTCAGTGGGTACTTTAGGCAACCAAAACTGCCAAAATATCCTTCAAATTTACAAAATACTTAAGAATGATTCCACTGCAGCATTTTGCATTACATGTTGGCTGCACAGAATCACCCAGATGAGATTTAAGTTACAGCAATCAGCCCGAACTGAAGGTGCATGAACTGAACTTGATGTGGTGCATTGTGTTTTACTGGAAAATGCACTTTTAAATCCTTATTACTGTATCTGTGCAGGTGAGAGATACGAGCCAACTCCCTAAATTAAGATTAAAAATTGCAGTTACACACGCATTTACACACTGAACTCCTCCAACCAGTCGTGTTCCCTGAAAGAATCCACCAACTGCTTCTGCTCACAAATATTAAACCTTCCCAAACAGGAAACACCATTGTCATAAATCAACCTTATGGATGGCTCAGGACTTTATCCTGAAACCAGTCTCCAGTTCCTAATTGCTGGTGTAACAGTTCACTGGAACAGGATAAAGCAGTGAAGAGTTAGTGACCATCTCTGACAGCTCCTGGAGCACAGACGAGGTCCCTGAGGATTTACAAAGCCGGGGGAAAAGGAGACAGGGAGAAATTATAGACCAGTCAAACTTTGATATTGGGAGCGATAATGGAACAAATTATTAAAATATTTATAAGCATCTCAAGTTCATAAGGTTATAAACCAGCAAACAAATCTAATCTTTTCCTTTGACAAGATAATTGGCCTCCTGGATAAGGGGGGGGCAGCAGTAGGGGAAATATATACTGACTTTATCTAGATTTTTATATACCTTTGCTGTGACACTCTCATAAAAAAAGAGGGAAATACAGTTTACATTAACAGATTCTAAGGCGGACACCAAGAAAAGTTTTAAAAAATTTAAGCAGGGTTTTTACTGCCTGGTTACAAGGGCAACAGGGGGCTCAGAGGGAAGCAGTGTTTTGCAGTAATGTGAACTGGAAATCCCACTCTTTGTTTTAGTGGCAGTAAGATGAACTCCAAACACCAGCTGCCAACTGGGATGACATTGCACCTCCAGCTTTCCCAGTGTTTGGTTGAATTGATTGGAGAGCATCCTTATAAATCCAATGCACAACAAGTTGGGATAGGGTCCAAGCAGCTTATGTGAAAAATCAGAAATCAAAATCATTTTGATGAATTAAGAGAAATAGTCTAAGCCAGCAAGGCAGGAGGGTCATGAACAAATACAGGATGCAGCTATTAGAATGGAAATAAATCAATTATTCACCCAGAAAGCAGTTCAGAGAGTCCCTTCCAGCCTCCCCTGTTCTGTGATTGTTGTTTTACAAATTTGTACTTATTATTAATTAGGTAGAATATGAATGTGATAAAACTGACAATTAATCATGAAAGATCATGATGATAAAGAAAATCATTATCTGCAAGATTAAATATGGGCCTCACAGACAGGACAGTGACATACCCAGACTGCAGAAAAAACAATTTTTAAAATTTTCTCACAACAGCCTCAAAATGCAGGGAAATATGATCTAAATAAGCACTGAGTGAAAGAGACACCAAGAATCTTGCAGGGCTGATCCAGCAGCAGTCACTGCCCACCAGGCCCCCTCTGAGGGGGCACTCCCAGAAATACTGCACCTCACTCTGCATCCCAAAACTAAAGATGAATTTTTGAAGCCACAATTAAAATTTTATTAAAAACAACTAAAACAGTATTTCAGAATAATTTCAGTTCTGGAGGGAAATGTTAAACTAAGTTATGTAGCCCAGAGCAAGAGGTGTGGTACAACCATGAAAGTATTGATGTGATGAAGGGGGACCAACCAACACAATGAGAGCAAAGTCTGTAGGAACAGGGTGGGATCGATGGGATTGTCCTGTGCAGGACCAGGAGCTGAACTCCATGATCCTTCTGGGTCCCTTCCAACTCAGGGTATTCCATGCTTCAACAGAAATGGGCCAAAACTGGAAAAAAGGGAATTGAGACAAAGCACTTAATAATGCAAAATAACTCTACAAGACCTTCTCTACACCAGCTTTGGGCTTCTTTACAAACTCAGAAATTCTGAAATTATTCACTCAGGCTGCTGAACGTTGCTTCTTGGGTGGGAAAAATGAACAGAATGAGTTTTCATTTGCAAGAGGAGAAATGTGAAATCACTCTTTGTTTCACAGCAGCCTGGCTTGAACCATGGTGAGGACTGTAGGAATTATCTCCTTGTACCTAGGAATTAGCATGGACAAGTTTCTTGAGGCCCTGATGAAACAACAGTGAATTTGTGAACAGAATGCTCAGTTTTGGCAGTGCAAATGAAGGTTGGACTGGACTCTGCGCCACGGTGTATCCATAGAATCCCAGGGTGGTTTGGGATGGAAGGACTCTAAATCCCACCCAGTGCCACCCCTGCCATGGCAGGGACACCTTCCCCTGTCCCAGGTGCTCCCAGCCCCAGTGTCCAGCCTGGCCTTGGGCACTGCCAGGGATCCAGGGGTAGCCACAGCCTGCCCACCCTGCCAGGAACAATTCCTAATTCCCAATCTCCCATCCAGCCCTGCCCTCTGGCAGTGGGAGCCATTCCACCTTGGCACTCCAGGCCCTCATCCAAAGCCCCTCTCCAGCTCTCTCCAGGCCCCCCCTACACAAAGATTCCATTTTATGGCTGTAGAGCCAACTCACTGCTGAAAAACAGCCCTGAAGGGCTGCTGCCAAGCAGCACCATAATAAAATGTGTTTATTTCTGTTGTGCCCAAGCCAGAGCAGAACTGGGGGCACTGGGGTGTCCCCACATGCTGGGCTCTGGTCCCAGCTCTGGATGTTCCCTCTGACCAGCTAAATTCATTAATTAAAACACATCTGTGCAAATCACAGATGTGATACAGCAACTTCTCCACTCGCCTGTCCACAGTGCCTGTAACCACAGCAGCTTCACAGAGAAAGAAAATTGGGAAAATTGTGATAACGAGGTTTGCTCCTGAGACTTCAAAATACATTCTTATTTAAAACAATTTACACCTTGCAATGGACATTTGAGAAAAAGGAATGAGTGGCTTTAATTACAAACTCTGAGGCACGGGCACCAGCTTGGCCAAGAGCAGCGTGAGCAGCCACATCCACACGGATCTGCCCAGGTAATGGAGTAATTCACAGGAACACATTAGGCTTCATGAGAGCACTTCATTTAGTAATGGAGATCTACTGGGCTCCGCATGGATCGCGTTAACGTGGCTCAGGAGCAGCTCCTCTGCTCTATCAACCATGTTTCTGCACATGCCACGGAATATTTTTACTTTACGTGGTCCATCCGTGCCTTTTATGTTTCATATTGAAGAGCCCAGTAAATCCACACTGCAAATGTAAGGGGTTTTACTGTGTGCTCAGACAGGGAGATAAACACTAGAACAAACTCATCTTCAAAACGGCTTGAGGAAAACCCGGGGTAGCAGTGAAGGCTGACTGGAGACGATGCCATGGAAGAAGGTGGGGCCCCTTTACAGCCATATGGTGTCCTTATAGAAAATTAGTGAGAGGCAATTAATCACAGCTTTGAGCTGGCAGAGATCTTAAAGCCCATCCAGGGCCACCCCCTGCCATGGGCAGGGACAGCTTCCACCAGATCAGGCTGCTCCAAGCCCCATCCAACCTCAAATACT
This sequence comes from Irena cyanogastra, assembly GCA_013397155.1. NCBI lineage: Eukaryota > Metazoa > Chordata > Aves > Passeriformes > Irenidae > Irena > Irena cyanogastra. The sequence goes on from VWZV01010981.1 coordinate 297,239, forward strand.
TCTCTTTAGTAAGGGGAGGCATTATTCTGATGCCTGGATTTGAGTTTTTAACTTATTTTTCAAAACTTATCCTTTCTAAAGCTGTTTATTTTTCTTCAGAGGTAGAGTCTTTAATATCATCTTCAAAAGGAGGAAAAACCTGAAAACCCAGCACACAATGCCATGTGCTGGCAATTAATATATAACATACAGTGTGTCCCTGCCCATGCAATAAGGTAATTTTTAAGGTCCCTTCCAACCCAAAATATGCTGTAATTCTACATGTATTATTTAAATGTGTTCTTTGGGGCATTTTCAAGAGGAGCTTCAGGCTGGGGGTGGTGCCCAGCGTTTGTGGTGGCACCATGGGCTCCAACCACAGCTCCAGTGTGAAGTCTCTGTCACTCACATCAAAGCTCCTGCCAAGAACCCACTCAGAGGCAGCCTGCAAGGTCACCTCAGCCACACAACTTCCATCTCCACCAAAAGCCATCTCCAAATATTTGGAGTCTCATTCTCCAAATAGGGTTTGTCAAAACAACCCGGAGCAAGGCAGCCTGCCTGGAGAAAGCCCCTCTATAAATAGCCTAGCAGGGATAAAAAAAGGGTTACTTTCTCTGCTGCATGGGAGAGGGAGTGAAACCTAAATAAACTTTCAACACCAGCTGAGTTTACATATTTAAACTTGGAGGGTGCCAAAGTTGCAGCCGAACTGGCACCGAAAAGCCTAACAAAAAAAGTCATATATTGACAAAACACACAGTCATAATAAAACCACATCCAGTTAATAACTTTGAGAACTAATGTTAACTCCTAGCACAATAGAAAAGTCTCCTTAAACACAATAAAGCACTGATATAATTTACTCTCAGCTCCTTTTCAAAACATTACTCTCTGCCCACAATCACATTCAGATTACAAAATTCCTTTTGTAGTTTTCTCCTAGCTGTGGGAATAAAATAAACCACTTAGATGACAGTAAAGTGTCTGTAAAATATATAACAGCAATAACTCCTGGTGGAAATGCAGCAGATATTTATACAGGAGCCAAAGCAGGGAGCGCTGCTAATGCCCAGGGAGGGGGTGTTTGGAGAGGCCTCTTCTGGGTGAGATCCTGGTGCTGCAGCCTCTGTCCCCAGCCTTAGTCTGGTCCCCAACACGAGGGACAAGTGCTGGGCGAGCCTGCAGAGCCCTGTGGCACCAGTGCATGAGCTGCTGCAGGAACAGGACAAGCTGCTCCTTGGTGGCCTGGAGCAGGGGCACAGCTGGGGTGGGGAAAGCAAGGACACAGCAGCAGCTAGAAACAACCTGCCTTATCAAAGGGAATTTATTTCACAGAACTGTTGAACAGAAGCACAGAACCATTTTGGACAGAAAAGGCCTCCAGGATCATCCAGTCCAAGCTGTGCCTGATCCCCACCTTGTCCCCAGCCCAGGGCACTGAGTGCCACCTCCAGTCCTTCCTTGCACATCTCCAGGGATGGGGACTCCAAACCTCCCTGAGCAGCCCCTGCCAAGGCCTGAGCACCCTTTCCATGGGGAAATTCCTCCTGATGTCTGTTTTGCAGTTGTAGAACATAAGGATCAAATAATAATGCAAGGATGTTATTTATCAAATACAATATCCATCCTGCTCAGGAACTGGTGTGCTTCTGAGATGGAAGGAAGGATGTTTAGTGGTAGTAGGAAAAGATTTTTCATGGAAAGGGTTGTAAATCAATGGCACTGGCTGGCCAGGAAAGTGCTGGAGTCACCATCCCTGGAAGTGTTCAAAATGTTTTAATGGTGACTGTGGTGCTGTTTGTCAGTTGAACTTGATGTTGTATGTCTTCTCCAGCCTTAACCGCTCTATGATTCTATAATTTTACCCAGTGAAGAAGTTCTACATTAGCAGAAAAACTAATCCAAGATGGCTAAAGGAGGCCACAACAAGGTGCCACCATGACCACAACTGCGTGGATAGAGGAGAGCACCCAAATATGTGAACCCTGACCCCAGCTGTGGGAGTCCTGCTTGTCCACAGTCTTGTCCTCTCCTCTACATGAGCAGCCAAGGAGAAATAAAGAAGCCAAGGTCTCCCAAGAGTTCTCCTTTTAAAAGTTACCTCATGGCAGATTTACCGGGATAAGGAGCTGGGAAAAGCGGCTTTGGTCTGTATTTCTCTGCCACCCATCAAAGCAGAAATACTTTCATTGAGCAAAGGAAAACCATTTATTTTACATTCAGTGGTTCCACCAGTGCTGAAGGGCTGGATCTGGACCAGAATGTGAAGCAGAATTTCCCCCAGGCAGACGCTCCCCACCTGCACTCCATGAAAGGGGCACAAAAAAGCCCCTTCCCACCACCAGCAACATCTGCCTGCAGCTGGAGACCACGGCCAAGCCCTGCTCACCAGGGTCCCTCTACGAATGGAGAACAAATGCATTAATTTGGATACATAAAAACTTACATCCAATTTGAGGTCAGCCAATGTAAATGAAAAGCCCCAATGCCCGAAGCCCTGGACGGCCACATTATTATGGGCGTTAGGGGGAATGTACTGGGTACATCTTTCAATGTGTTTAAATATGTTCTCATGGAATTTAACTGAGTGCTTAACTCCTTGATGAAAGAAATTAAACTTCCAGATCAAAATCGACACTTTTAGAGCTGAAAGAAGAAAACACTGTTGGATCTCCTACTGCAAAGCCCAGCCCTCTGCAAATCCCATGACCTTTGCTTTTGGTGAGGGCTTTTCTTGCTGGTTTGCTTCTAGTGTTGGTTTTCAAGTGTGTTTGCAAACTTCCATTTTGATGTGAAATCCACAGGGTCAAGGAAAAACATGTCAAAATATGGAACTAATGACTTTATATAATTCCAGAATGGTTTGGGCTGAGAGGGATCTTAAAACCCAACCCCTGTCATGGGCAGGGACACCTTCCCCTGTCCCAGCTGCTCTCAGCCCCAGTGTCCAGCCTGGCCTTGGGCACTGCCAGGGATCCAGGGGCAGCCCCAGCTGCTCTAGGCACCTGTGCCAAGGCCTGCCCACCCTCCCAGGGAACAATTCCTAATTCCCAATGTCCCATCCAGCCCTGCCCTCTGGCAGTGGGAGCCATTCCCTGTGTCCTGTCCCTCCATCCTGTCCCTTGATGTTGCCTGTTAATTGCAAAGGTTATTTTAATTCAACACAACCATATTCTATATATAACAACACATTTGCTTGGAGCAACCCTGTGTGGTAGAAGGTGTCCCATGGCAGGCAGTTGGAGTGAGATGAGCTTTCAGGTCCCCACCAACCCAGCCCAGTCTGGGATTCTATGATTTGTAAGGACTTTCAACAGCTTTGCCAGCCAAGACATGGCAAAGACTGCTGTTCTGAAAATAATGGCCACATAACCCCCCAAGACCCCTGAGTTTTTCCCCATCCCACGGACAACTTCTCCTGGAAGGTGGTGAGGAGCAGGAGGAGCCTGTCTGGAGGAATCTGAAGTGCAATTCCAGTTAACAGGACCTGGAGCTGTGGATACAGCCCAGGGTACAGAGGACCCTGAGGAGCCTCAATCTGGCAGCCAAATGTAAATGCTGGGGGAGTAACTACAACCCCTGTAGATCTTACACCTTCAAAATGCTCTACCACAAGTCCTCCATGGACAAGAAACCTCATTTTTGGGTTTACAACAATGTGTGGCCAAAGAAATGAAGGAAGCTGTAGGTCAGAAACAATCCAGCCACAATGCACTAATTAAAGCCAAGGCTGATGGACATTTTTAAGTGGAGAACAACCACCTCCCAAGTTTCCATGTCTGCGTTTTACAATCTGCAAAAATTATTTTCTCTAACTTTTTCTGCACGCTGTTTTCAAAGTTGTTTTACTGCGTATAAAACCATCAGGCTTTGGAACCACACATGGGCTTTCTGCATAAAATATCACCTTATCTTTGTATAAGCAAACTATTTTAACTCCCTAGAGCTATTTAGGTAACCATTTGCTGTGACCTCTGGATTCTTATCCTGAATTATATTTTTATGTGCTATATAAAGGTACTGTTATGTTACTGTTTTTATTCCAGGTGCCAAAAAGGACAAGTTTATTGCCAACTGCTTGCTCTGTGTCTTTTTTTATTTTTTATTTTTGTTTTAAAGACTTAACTGGCCCACCAGTCGAATTTGTTTTTAATTCACACGGGAATAGTTTATGAGGAAAATCACATCTACTATGAAGAAAGAAACAAATCAGTAATATTTGGGGAAAAATAGTCATCAGCCAAAAGTATCACCTTGCTGGCAAAAATGAAAGGCCCTGTACCAGCACAAAAGTGCTCTCCTTGGTGTTATGTTTTGTTCCATCCCAAAACCAGAAGCAAAGCTACAATCCCAGAATCATAGACTGGTTTGGGTTGGAAGGGACCTTAAAGGCAAATATAAACTATTCACCCAGACAATGACAATAATAGCAATAATAATAATAATAATAATAATAATAATAATAATAATAGTGTCCTTCAACCACTTCAAATTTTGTGTTTCATGAATGACTCACAAGTTGACATGGAGCCAATGATGTATGGAGATGGTTTTCCCACACAGCTGAAAGACATGAGGTTGACATGGGATATTGGGAATTAGGAATTGTTCCCTGGCAGGGTGGGCAGGCCCTGGCACAGGTGCCCAGAGCAGCTGGGGCTGCCCCTGGATCCCTGGCAGTGCCCAAGGCCAGGCTGGACACTGGGGCTGGGAGCAGCTGGGACAGGGGAAGGGGTCCCTGCCATGGCAGGGGGATGGAATGGGTTGGGCTTTAAGGTCCCTCCCAACCCAAACCATTCTGGGATTCCGTGACACCAGAGAAGGGAAAAGAAAGGCAGCACCAAGGCAGCAGCCATGGAAATGATGGCACTGCTTGGGAGTCCAGGCCGGAGTGGGCTGGGATATCACAAAGGGAATTCCATGTAATTTCTGGCTGCTGCCCATCAGAACTCTGTGCTGAACAGAGCCCTGGGCTGATCCAAGCAGGGTAAGAGGAGATCTGCCCTGGAGAAGCCCTTGGCAGCACAGGATCAGCACCAGGGATGCTTGCAGTAGGTCAGAGCCAGGAAACTCAGAGTAAGCCAGACCACCACTGCTGGCTACCAGGGAGGATGTTATCTGCCAGCTTTTCTCATCCATAATGAGAATTAATTTAAATAAAAGAGGAACTGCATATCACAACCCATTAATGAAGGGATACAGTAAGAACAGATCTTGACTGCAGTCTCTGTAGCGGCGCAGAAAATGTGCTTCCCACAAAGGTTCTACTATCAACATTTCTGAATAATTAATTGGAAATAAAAGCACTTTGAAGCTTAGCAAGGTTCCTTTAATGCTTTTTGAATAATTTGCGATATTCAGCAACTTCTAGCACAATGATGTGCGTGGAGTTGTGTTATCACATCGTGCTCAGGTGACCCACGGAAAGACAGAAATCCACAGAACAGTAAAACATAACCTCCTACACGAAAATAAAAATCAAACATCCTGGTAGATGAAAACTAAATTTAATGTGCGTTCCTGAGGGATGGGAAACGAACCCTGGGAAGGGCTATATTGCCTTGGATTGGTGGAATGAGATGCAAAATGCATATGAAAGGTTTTCATTTGAGCTGATAAAACCGCACGCTTTGGAAACGCGGAGCTCTGCGAGGAACAACACTGAGGTCTGGTGTCAATTTAAATGCACTGAACACCAGGAAAATGCCCCCAACTAAGGCTTCAAACTTGTACAGCACATTTCCACTCAACCCAACTAGATTGCCTGTCACATCTGACATGGCTTGTCAAAAGTTATCCTTCACTGCTCATGGGCAACATGGAGGGTCAAAAGACCAAATACAATGGTCCAACCCATCCCATTTTTTTTCCTTCAGAGCAGCAGATATTGAACTCGAAGATGACAAGACAGAGCAGGTTGAAGCGGCTGCCAGAGAAAGAGAAGCTGTCCAGAGGCGCTGATCTGAAGGAGAAAAACCAGCCGGTCTGTGCATGTCATGGCCGGGGCTCGGGCACTGACAGTCTCACACAAAAGGCACTGAAAAGCTGAGAAACCTGAAGTGGCCTTTGCAAAACCATCTCAGCCGTTAAAAGGGAGAGCGACGGTCACCCTGTAACGTGAAACGGGATGGAAGGGGAAAGGGATGTCCTGCCTTTCCTTAATCTGCAGCACTATCAGCCAGAGGGGAATTTTCACTCCCTGAAAAATTATTTTAAGAGTAGCTTTTTCACTCAGAGTTTACTTTTATTTCAAAAAAAGCAACGTATTTCTAAAGCAGCTCAAAATCTTTATCGTGTTTTCAGCCGGGGCTTGCTCATGCCAACAGAAGACATGAAATGATAATTCATGGAATAGCAACTTATTAACAGCTGCAAATACAGGAAGTGTCACAGCCCTGCCACAATTAGTAGTGTGATGTGAAAGAACAACTGCAGAGATTTTCCACAACACCCCTAAAAAATTGTCACCATGTGCTGCAAACATGTCACTGCAACAATTTCTGTGCAAATTTCCTTCAGGTGCCCGGTGCCCTCCTTACCCCCTCGCTGTAACAGTGTGAACCTTCTCTATTTTTAATTGTCTTTGAACCTACATGAATCTCAACTCCTTCCTGTTTCCTTTCTCCACAATAATTTGAGTTTCATCATTTCTCCGTCCCCACACAGTGACCACGAAGCTGGATGAGGTCCCCAACCCTTGGCTTGCCCATGGGCAACTCTCACTGAGACTGCCCTGAGGAGCAGCCACATCCAGGCACAAGTTAATAACAGGGTATTTCCAACCCTAATCCTTCCTTTGTGTCACCATCTTTGTGCTTTAATTACCTCAAAAGCCACATCAGCTTAAATTAATGAGGGAATCTGGAGTTGCCACCTCCGAGCAGATGCAGAAAGTTCATGTTTGCTGTTGGTGGCAGAGCTGGCTGTAGACTAGAGTGACATTTTTAATACCTGGGTGGCTAAAATATCAGTATTTGAATAGGAAATCTCACATTTTACACCCTTCTGCAATTCAATGTTTTTCAATCTTCCTGGGTTGCGCTCAGTTTTGTTGGATAACCTTTCCATCTAATCTACCATGTGTCTCACTGAATTTGAGCTCCTTATATGTATTCAAATGCTTGGATTCAAATGCATATTTTCTTTCACAGGTTTGGATTTTTGGTTAGTTTTTTTTTCTTTCAGAGTGGTACAGGTCCTTTAAGTCACTTAAATTTATATATAAATTCATTTATGAACCTGCTGGAGTGTGTCCAGAGGAGGACCATGGAGGCGATCAATCCTGGGTGCCCCATCCATTCCTGGAAGTGTCCCAGGCCAGGCTGGATGGGGCTTGGAGCACCCTGGGATAGTGGAAGAGGAGAAAGTGGGAGAACCCCATGGCAAGGGGTGGCACTGGATGGGGTTTAAGGTCCCTTCCAGCCCAGAACATTCTGTGATTCTATGATATAACAGTAGATATTTCACCTTGCATGAATAAACAGCCCTCATGAATGAAAAAAGAGAGTGTTTCAGATGCTTTTAAGACCTTCAGTTCACGAAGCAAAAAAAAAAATAAATATTGAAACCTAATTTGCCAAGCTCATTTCCCATATTTACGTTCCCAAACTGTTTCTCACTCCCTTATTTCCCTGTCCCGTGGTCGGGGGATGAGGACAGGGAGCTGCCAGCTCCTGGTGGCCCTGCCTGCCCCACCAGCCTCCCTTCCCCTCAGCATCCCAGCACTCTCCTGGTATTCATGAGCTGCAATTTAATTCAAGTGCACTCGAGTTCCAGCAAACACGGAGCCGCGGGAGCCACGGGAGCGCCGGGCTCCGTGCGAGGAGGGGCCCTGGGTAAATATCAGCACTGGGCCAGCATGAGAGGATAACCTGCCCACACATACACCAGCCCAATTAGCCGAGGCAAAGAGAGCTTTTATTCCCCAAGGAGTCCAAGAAAAAAGCCAGAGCAAGGCTCTCCAGCATCCAGAGATGAAGCTACGGCATGGTCCAGTGCGGCATCCAGCATTAAAGCAACACCCACCACCCCCATTAAAGGAAATTTGGAAGGGGAGGCAATGCAGAAGATGAAATTTTGTTGTTATGGATTAGAAGGGGTTCTCTATAGCACAGCAAAACATGGAAAGAAATAGCCTCACCTCTGAGGGTAAAGGAAGAAGCACCTTGACCTAGGCGTGACTGAAAGCCCACCATCAGTAAAGCCTTTGCTGCTTCAAGAGTCACCAAGAAGATTTTAATTGATAAAGCTGGTAACTCTTTCACCAGAGAAAAGAGGAATTTCAAACTTAAAAACAGTCACTGAAAGCATATTAAACTAATCTGATTAACAGACTTCTCCCAGGATATTATTATCAAATACAGCCCAACCAGTGAAAGTCTGCAAGAATTCCAGGCACTTCAAGTACTCAAGTAGTCTAACTAATTTCTAATGACTGACTCCATCCTTAATTTACTTGCCTTACCAAATCACTACAATAATGGTCATTTTCAGAACATTCTGAAATACAGAACACAAGGAAACCCAAGGAAGAACAAGACCAATGAAGGTACATCATCAAATAAGAAAAAACACAAGTAGTCAAGAAATTAAGAGAAATGGAAACCTTAACATGAAATTGGAAAGAACTACAATCAATAGAGTTCCTTCTTTTAATAGAAATAAAATTCTAATTGGGTGTACAGTCTGACACTGTAACACTTTGGGTTTTCACAGAATCAGAGAATGGTTTGGCTTGGAAGGGACATTAAAGATCACATAGTTCCAGCCCTCCTGCCATGTTGTTCAAGAAAATATTGCAGTTCAAAGGCTTTCAAAACCAAAATTATCTGGTTTAATAGGAAGAGAGCATGCACTTTTATGGCGTGCCCATTAAAAAGGCTCAGAGATTTCTGAACCAACACAGCTTGCCTAAAATATGCATTTCTTTCCCCGTGTGGCAGCTCCCCTGTCACCGCCCGGCCGCCCCAGCCCGTGGCTGAGCCGAGACCACCTCGGCGAGCAGCATTTCCCTGCTGCTCCAGGCTAAACTCTGGCTGTGGAGAGAACCAGGAAATCCAACAGCCTCTTTAACATCCCACAACGAATTACTGACAAGTCATTTTTTTGCTCCGTATTGCAAGTCAATGCGGCAACCCCGGGTTTTTTTTTTTCCTATTTACAAACATGCACCGTGCCTCAGCTCGGAGCTGTTTGGATGCTGATACAAGATTCATAATGGCTGTCAGAATCTGCAATTTTTCCTTTTGTTTTATGAGGTCAGGCAATATTACCTGCACTGATGTATTCCATTTCCCCAGCTGAAAACCTTCTCATTTGAGCACGACAGGTTGAGGGAGTCATGATTTTGCAACCTACCATGTGAAACACAGCGTGAGGGGGCAGGTGCCTAACCCCACGTTCTCCTTTTGCTCTTGTCCACTGGCAACAGTAAATTAAACTGTCAAAAACGGAATTGTCCTGTCATCAACAAAGCTATAGCTTCACAAGTATTGCAACATCAGATATATTTCTAATTCTGCATTTCCCTGCACCTGTAATTTCATCAGCAACTCGTGCTGGCCCATGGTGAGAAGCTGTCCAGGGGACACTGGTGGGCTCCTTGGGAGGCTTGACATGGCATTTCAGAGACAGAAATTCATGAACAATACCAGCAATTTGCTATATAGATATAAAAAAAGGGCTCAGGATGAGGTCCTGACCATCTGCATTGCTCTGCAGCTCAGAGGAGGCTGGGGTGCTAATGGGGTGGGACGTGAGACACAAGGAGCTGCAACAAAGGAACAGAACTTAAACATATTTAAATGCAATAATTGCACAGATTTGCACTCAAAATCTGTGTCTTTGCCTTTTGGCCCCTTTAGAGTTTAAAAGTGCCCCTGAGAAGTTTCCTCTCCCACTGAAAGGGTTTATCCCAGCACACGTTGCCTCATGACCTGGTGGCA
>VWZV01010981.1:312883-346186 GCA_013397155.1 Irena cyanogastra
ATCCAGCAGCCGGGCCCTGCCCTCAGACCCGTGTGGCACCCGAGCGGCAGCCAGCCCTGGGCTCCTGCCCACACCGCGAGGGGACATTCTTGGGCAGCCCCAGGAGATGGCTCTCACTTGGTTCAGACTGAATTAATCACAGTTGGGGAAAAAAATATAAAATAAGAGACAGAACAGAGAAGTCCGTTTTGCCCTCGAGAAAAGATGAGGAGTGCTGCATTGTCTTGGTAGGCCAGCGGCCACCAGAAAATCGAATGGCAGCTATAAAATTTGGGGGAAATGAAGGGAAGTTAGGCTGTTTTCTTGTTTTTTTTTTTTTTTTTTTTTTTTTTTTTTTTTTTTTTTTTTGAAAAAGAAAAACACCANNNTTTTCCTGGATTAGCAAAGTGAATCAACCAGGCAGCGGGCAAATCCTGACTGTAAGGGCAGCAGAGGAGAGGAATGCTGAGCAGAGTGCCAGGACACAGGGAATGGCTCCTACTGCCAGGGACAGGGATGGATGGGACATTGGGAATTAGGAATTGTTCCTGGCAGGGTGGGCAGGCCCTGGCACAGGTGCCCAGAGCAGCTGGGGCTGCCCCTGGATCCCTGGCAGTGCCCAAGGCCAGGTTGGAGCAGCTGGGACAGGGGAAGGTGTCCCTGCCATGGCAGGGGTGGCACTGGGTGGGAGTTGAGGTCCTTTCCATCCCAAACCATCCTGGGATTCTGTTACTCTATGAAATAATTCATTTCTCATCCTGCTGCCACCCAGCTGAGGAGGGGCAGGTGACCCAGGCAGGTTGGTGAGTGGTAATGCAGATGTTCCCTAACTGAGTTCATTGCTCTTACTTGATCATTATTTCAAAAGTTTTCCCAATTAAAATATTATTTTTGTTAATTAAATATTTCCCTAATAGAGGTTTAGATGTTCTTTGCAGCACCTTTTGAAACTTTGGGCCAACACAAGTGTTTAACTCTGCTGTGGTGGTAAATAATAAGTATTACGGAGTGGATACTCAACTTCAGACAAAGCAAGGACACCCAAGAACCCCAATCTCAGACTGTTAAAGCTTTAAATATCACCCTCTTCTTGTGACAATAAAGAAGTCACATGGCTTTTAATACTGATGATGAAGAAAGGCACCATATTTATTTATGATGGGCTCAGTAATTCTACCTGAATGCACTCTGCTTTACGATGGCATTATATACTACTGATATTTGTGCATAGTAACTCCAGAAAGTGAACTGGTTACACACTGATGGACATGCTAATCTACCATAAAACATGCATTTCTGATTTTAAGTAGAGCTCTCCATGAACCTAAACACCAGATGCTTTAAGATACATTATCTACACTCCCAGATACATTTCATAATTTGTATATGTTAAGTAATCGCTGGCACTGTAATAAAATAAATTCTCCCACACTGTCTTCCTTGATTTTTTTTTCCCCCAATACTTCTTAAAACTTTTTAACTTTCTTGCAGTTAGGAAATTAAATGCAAAATGGCACTCTAGCCTAGTCATAAAATTGTATTTTTTATTCAAATAAGTGTCACCTAAATCATAAAAACGAGATCAAATGCAGAACCTGCAGAAGACACTAACCCAAGCAATTAAGTAAATGGAAAAACTACAGAAAAGTTAGACTCTGGAAAAATTCCTTTGGAAAGTCTTCTCCCAAAGCTGTCTGCCTTGGACTTGTTGGTTGATTAATCTTGCTAAAGATCTTTAGAGAACAGCTGACAGTTTTCAGCTGCATCACCTGTACTGAAACTGTTTTGTTGATGCACAAGAATTATTTTTCACACCCTGTAGTGAGCCTCCATTCCCTCCCACCTACAAATGTAAGGACTGTGCCAGCTCAAGCCATTCCTATACTCAGCACCAAGACCACCATCTGAGGAGGTCCAAAGCCTTACTGAACATCAAAACATCTTCCTCTTCTCACTTATGGAAAAAAGAAATTGATAAACCCATAATTTGCTAGGTCCACAGTGGTTGCTGCACCCTTCCTTACAGAATCATGGATGGTTTGGGGTGGAAGGGATCTTAAAGCCCCTTTCATTTCACCCCCTGCCATGGGTAGGGACACCTTCCACTGTCCCAGGGTGCTCCAACCTGGCCTTGGACACCTCCCCTGGTACCATCTAAATACAATAAAATTGTATTTACTTCATTGCTTGCAATAAAAAATTTAGAATAAACCGAAGGAACCCCAAATCCTACAATTCTCCAGATTCCTTTTCTCCTGTAGCCACTAAAGGTAGAGGCCAGGTGCTCCTCCCAGATCCAGGAGCTCTCTCAGCCTCCGTGGATTCTCCAAAGTGTCTGCTGGTGTGCCTGCAAGTGCTGCAGCCAGTCCCTCAAGTGTCCTCAGATTAAAACAATCAGGCCTTTTAAAAGAGGCAGGACTCTGTCAGTAGATCTCCTAGGCTGAGATCTCATCCATTTTCTCCTGGTATTAATTGTGCAAACCATCTGCTCACTTTTGATTTTTTTTTTTCTTTTTAATTGAAAACAAATGCAAAAAGTCATTGAACACTTCAGTCTCATTTGCTAATGGCTCCCTGCTTCCCTCAAGGAGCACAGCAAACGCTCTGCTTGGTCCTCCTCTCACTCCTAAAGTGCTCATCACTGCCTTTCTCTGGGTCTCTTCCTACTCCCATCTGGATTTTCCCCTCTTTCTTTATTTTGGCTCTGTACACTGGCGCTATTCCTTTTGTAACCTTTTTTTTGGAGGTGAGCTGCCCTATTTCTCTTTTCTTTCTGATATTTAAGGTATTTGAAAGGCCAGTCCATGCTGGAGCCATGCAGGTTTCCAGTGATGGTCTTCCTTTCCATACATTGAAATTCCCTCCCCTTTTATTAGAGGCAGATCTTACAGTTCTGTCCTAAACTTCCCCCTGTAAGAATTCTGCTTTCCACTTGGGGTTATTATTCCTTGTTTTTTCCAAGGACACTGCTTTAAATTTGCAAATTTTACTGTTTTTTTTTCTTTGGGATTGTGCATCAACACTTCCACAACCACTTATTCCATTTTCCAGCTTTCTGTCATGACTCAAACCCACTAAATCAGAATAAAAATGCAAGATCTTCTTCCTCCCTCAACCTACAATACGTGGCTTTAAGTACAAATGTGGTATGAGAAATTTTACTGGAAATCCCAGATTTAGTAGTTAATCTCAACAAAATTACAATATTCCTTACGTTTGAAACATCTAAACAGCACCTAAAATCGAAACTCCTCCAGTTCACCACTCAGGTTTTTAGAAGTGGAACTCTCCCTCTGCCTTGCACAAGTTTAAATGTGAAAAATAGATCCCTAATTCCAGAAATCCTCTCCAAACAAAGTAAAGCAGTGTTTGGTTCATCAAATTCCCACATCCAATGGGAAGATTTGCATTATTGCCTCCTTTCCTCTCATATATTTCCCTTTTCCTCTTATGCCCTCTTTCATGTTGGTGGGATTAAGGCAAAAAAAAGGAAGACAAAACAATTTGCTGTAATGAGTCTTCAAAATTACCATTGGAAAATAAACTTACTTCATGCGAAATCAGGAAATAACAACCCTGAACTCGCACTACAAGGAGTCTTCTGTGGGAAAAGTTTGCTTAAATGTTAGAAATGTCTTTGTAATTCTTTTTTTTCAGAATAATTGTCCATAAAATCAAAAAAATAAAGCCACAAAGGCCCAAGTGAGAAGAGCAAAGGTATATAAATCCAGCCCACCCCTCAGGGGGATGATAAAAGGATAAAGAGTTTATCCAGAGAGCATTCAGGAGACCACCTTCATCCTGAGGGACAGGGACAATGAAGACATTCCTGAAATATTTCCAACCCATTCTCTGTAGAACCTGAGGAGTTTTCTGCACCCCTTGATGGCTCCTGGGCAGGGAAGACATTGCTTGGAAGTGCTGATGGCATAGCTCCCTGGCTGGGCAGTAAATGAGAACAAATCCTCACAAAAATAGGAATATCTGCATTTTTTAGGCCCTTTTCTATCCTGGTTGTCTCAGCTGCACCCTGCAAGAACAGCCTGGTTTGGGGATTTACAAATACTTCAGCCAGAGTCTTTAAATTTGGGCAAACTGTACTAATGCATCTGAATGCTCATGATCAACCTGACCTGAGGGTTAATCTATTTTACAAAGCCTAAAGAAAGATCAATTTCTCCTTAAAACTGCCACAGTAAAATTTAACACTATTTCCAGCTCTTATGGCAGTTAAAGCTTTTAGGAGTGAATTATTCAAGGCAATTCAGTGACACTGAACCCATTCAACTGTCCTGACGTTCAAAATTAAAATTTTAGTATTCTTCCTAAAAAAATGGGAAAATGTCGTAACTTTTTAATTTAAAAGATTTGTTTTCTTACTTGATATTGGGATAGTTGTGAGATGAACACACCTGAAAAATGCAGCAATTTCCTTATATGCTTTAAGTTCTGTGTCCTCCCCTCTCACCACCACCCAAAACCCAAAAAAGGGCAGAGCAAGCTAAAAATCAGTGGGAAGCAGAAACCCCTCACGATAAAAAATATAAATCTAAAAGCACACAAAAAGAAAGTGGGATTTAAACCCCAGACTTTCCAAAATGCAGCAAACCAAAGCAGCCTGGATATTAAATTCAATATCCACCCCCCTTCCAACACGCCACGGAAGGGGCGCTCGCTCTGTTGGATTTATTCTGGCTTTACGAAGTGGGGTTTTTTTTGACAGTAATTTTTTCTGGGAATAACAACAGCGGGGTTTGGAGCAGGCTGTGAAGCTCAGGGTCCTTGGCCTCTCTGTTGACAGCCACGCTGCCACTTCTCATGTTGCCTGTGCAGCTCAGATGGGAATAGTCCAAAATGCACCAATTTGTGTCTCCTCAGAGCAGTTTTTCACACCATCAGAGAGCACGCCAAGCTTTACACTTAGATTTTATTTTTCAGAGGTGCATAATTATAAAAACTGCCCTCAGCCTCAGCTGCCCACACACAAGTGCACGTCCAGGCACCTCGGGAAGCAATGAACCAAAGATGTTTGGCAGATATTCCGCTCTAGTTGTGACGAGGGCTTGCAGCAGCACAGGATATGGAGCTTTCCAGTGCTGCATCTGCACACAGAATTGGACAGAAAAACCTATTTCCCATTCTCAAAAGCTGGGTTTCCTGCTGGAGCCGAAAGCTCTGCATTCCTCCCAATAACAAATATCTGAAAAAAACCTGTTTATGCTTTTCCTTTGTTGCCATCGGATTCCAATGTCACGTTCCCTTCCAATGTTTATCCACCTGAGGAACATGGGAAGCTTGCAATGGTTTTTTTTTTGAGTCCAGTAATGCTAATCTGACATTTCTATCATTTCTGAGCAGCCCAAGTGATTTTGGGACTGAGCAGAATCCGTACCAAGCTGCTTGCAGGAAGAGCAGCATTTCCTGTGATATTATCAACTACATTTTACCCAGGGCAGCTGGAGTTACCTCTTCAGAATGTGCCACAAGTCAGACCTAGAGCACAGCACAACTTTCTTTTTTTTTAAAAAAAATACCCATCTCTCATTCTCTGACAGACCCTGAAAGTGGAAATCCCCTCCTTTCACCCTCACAGCATCAGTTCTTGCACTCAGAGGTCAAAGTCAATCACACACTTCTGGAAAGAAATATTTTCTGACCCTCTGAGGGGGAGCTTCTCCCTACAGAGAAGTTTTGGAGCTTTCTGTATCTTCTCATTGTTACTCCAGCACCTATTTTAACTAAAATAAGCAAACTTTAATTACAAAATGACATTAATATTGCTGAATTTTATGCAAAATAAATCCTGGTCATTGATTGGAATAATCTCTGCTATTAAAACAGTTCTGGCCACTCAGACTTTAGGGTTACTAGTACTTAATTTTAAAGATCCAGGGGCAGGAGAGTTTTGTCCTTTGGGGAAAGCCAAGCTGGATTCAGTGTCAGGCTCAGAGAATATGTAACAGAAAATGCTACAGGGATTTGCTGCATCTTCCAGAAAGTGGCCACATGACTTAGAAAACATGTTTGGTGTCAGGTATTTCTGTATTGCAGTTATTTACCTGAAATCACCTCTCTCATTGCAGGAGATAAGATATTGCTGAGGTCTCACGTGGCAGAGGAAACGCGACAGCGGATTTCAGACTTTGTGTGAGCGAACTCATCCTTAACCACACAACGTGGAATTAACTGGCAGGAAGCACAGGCTTCAGACACTCAGATGGGGTTCAACTACCAACCACACACCTGATGGGAAATTGTAGGTCTAAAATCCACGTGAAACCCCCCCGAAGTGGCCATTTGGTATCCATGTGTGATGGGAATCAGGAGGAGGCTGTGCTGCAGAACGTTCCTTGGAGGTTCCTCAGCCAAGGACGGCAGAAATACACATTGAATACTTGGTCAAGAAACCTTGTGCTGGAGGATAAAGCTTCCAGTTATTTTTAGTCAATAAAAAGGAAAAAAAAAATACCCAAGTGTGCCTGACAAGGAGGGACTGGAAGCACCAGAGGATTTTGAGACGCTGAGACAGAAAGCTTCTTATTTCATTCAATTTGAGAGGTGAAGAGGGAACGGTGCCACAGTTTGGAGGCAAGAATAAAAATTCCATGAAATAGTCTCAGGAGACAACTGATAGCACTCATCCATAGTTGGTGACACTCTGACTCTTTCATGAAAAAGGCAATTTTGCTTCCCAGAAAAATATTCTGGCACTGGGGATTCAGGAGGACAAGGCTCTCAAGGCGATTTCTGACTTCCTAACCCATATTAATATCTACAGTTATCAAATCCAGAACTTCAAACTGTGACTTTGTAACAAAGAGGATTTTCAAAAAAACTACAAAAAGCTCTCTTTTGTCATGTATTTACAGCTGAAGAAATCCCATCCATTCAGCCAATTCTTTTCCAAGAAAATCTGCTATTTTAATGCAGCTTAGCACAAAAGTCTTATCAGGAATGGAGTTGTATTATACATCTCAAACCTGTGTGAGCAGTTGAGGATACCCTGAAAATCACTTAAAATAACATTTGATTTTATAGAAACATTAATCACTTAAAAAAAACCCCTTATTTCAGCAGAGTGGGACAAAAAAATGAGCAATTTTTTAGTTTTTAACATAATGTCTGAATTCCTCCTTTATGGCATATTGTTGTTCATTTAACCAGGTGTTGTTTTTGAGAGATATAAAACTGATCTTGAGTGTGGCACCTGGAAAACCTGAAATTCCATCTCCCCTCTGGAAAAAGCAACCCTGAGGCATCCTGTAATTAAATAAACCCATCTCCCTAACGAGGGAGTCAGAGCAGAACACAGGGGAGATGCTCTGGAAAGGAGAAGTGTCTAAGAAAACTAACTGTAAAATGCAAAAATTATCCTCGGACAAGTTTCCTGAAAAGAAAATTTCCCTCTTCCAAAGCAAGGACAAACATCATCAAACTTTGGAAACCATTTTTTCCCCCTTTTTTTAAGAGATAGGACTTTGCTGCTTTATTTTCCTGCTGTTGAAAAGACATGGAAAGAATGAAAGAAAATACAGAATGAACATTTCTTGAAAGAACGGAATGCGACCGGCAAAGGGAAACATTTAGTAGGGATTGAATTAATTTTGTATTGTAGCCTTTCGCACTTGTGAGGAAATTAATTCTGGGAACTACAAGATGAGAAGCCACTGGCTTGCTTCCAGCACCTCCTCACAGTCATCTGCTTGAAAATCAGCTTCAAAATTGCATATTTATTTTGGACGAATTACCCGTTCCTAGTGTTTTGAACAGCAAAGACAGAGAGCTAAAATATTGACATTAAAGACTAGACACCAGCAGAAGAAGTGCTAATTGTTTGCCTGCAAAATTGCTTCTTCCTAGAAAGAATAAATAGCAAGAAAAAGGTGGTGGAGGTTTTGAAAATCACTCAAAGTTTTGCCCAAAGAAATGGTTCAGCTTCTCAAACAAACTCCACTCCCTGCCAAGGAATTGCTGTGAATTAGGTACTGCAGGAGGGATTTGACTTTACAAACCAGCTCAGGAGGGAGCAGCTGCTTCAGGTCACTGGCACCAAGGAACTAGTTTTGTGAGACTCACACAAATGTGTAACTGTAACTGGTCTCTAAACAGGAATATGGGTTGATTATCTTAATGCCCAAATTTTAAACAAATATATTTATGCAAACGGTATAAACTCAATGTTTTAGTACATGGAAAGCTGATATGCAACACCCAGCTCAGCAGCCATCAACTGCTTCACCAACTTGTGTTGGGTCTGCCCTCCCAAGGACATGTCTTGAAGTGAACAAAATTCCTGTTTCTACACAGAATCATGAAATCCCAGACTGGTCTGGGTTGTAAAGGACCTTCAAATCCATCCCATTCCGCCCCTGCCATGGCAGGGACACCTTCCACTGTCCCAGGTGTTCCCAGCCCCAGTGTCCAGCCTGGCCTTGGGCACTGCCAGGGACCCAGGGGCAGCCCCAGCTGCTCTGTGTCACTATGACGGTGAGAGAACGACACGGACTCCAAGGTTGATGTTCGGGAAGAATCTACTTCATTACAAAAGTTCTCTACTTTTATACTCTATTCTGATCCAACTGGACTGGATTGCTAACTAATCAATACATTGTACCTAGTCGGCTGGCCAGCCCAACCTTTCAGTAAACTATCTTAGAAGGAGAGAAAAAAAGGCAGAAAGAAGGGAAAAACAGCATGTGCCTATTGTTACAGGAGCAGGTTATCATTATTTTGGCTAGGACTTCTCTGAATCTGTAGCCGACCCTGAAAAGTGCAGTTTCCTCACTCCCTGACCAAGGTTGTGGGACCACAGCTCTGGGCACCCTGTGCCAGGGCCTGCCCACCCTGCCAGGGAACAATTCCTAATTCCCAATATCCCATCCAGCCCTGCCCTTCTTCACCTTCATTCCCCTGTCCCAGCACCCCATGCCCCAGTGGGAAGTCCCTCTCCAGCCTTGCTGTGAGCCCCTTTGGGCACGGGCAGGGTTTTATTGAGCTCATCCTTATCCAACATCCCGATCCCAACGTTATCAGCTGCACCTCAGCTCTGCCATCCCAGGCCCTCCCCTCTGAGCTGCAGCCTGGATTGAGCTGTTCCAGTCTGAGGCCTCAGCCTGGCATTTCCTCCTCACCCCCAGCCCATCACGCCCTGGCTGCTGGGATGGAAGTTGTGTTTGTTCCCAACGTGTTGGGAGCAACGCCGGGGCTCAGCAACTTGTAATCTGCACCCAAACACTTAGCCTGCCTGGCAACAGCGAGGATTTCTATTTGCATGGTAATGAGACATTTTATTTGACAAGGTGTTGAAGGAAAAGATGCAATAATTTTAACAGTTGGGTGTTACACTTTAAGCCCATTCAATGAATCTGGGAAAAAAACATTGCTTCAATAGCAAACTTTATGGGAGTGGAGCGTGGAGCACGAAAAGGGACCAAATACTAATGAAAAAGTAATCACAGCAGCCACCTGTATTCACTGAAATATTACACTACACATTGCAAAGGGAAACTGTTGAGTTCTGTTCCTCTGGATCTGTCTGCCAATAAGTCAGGAAGACCCCAAACACAGACTAAGCAGGGAGATGGCCACGGTGAGATTTCCACCTCCCTTAACCCCAGATCAAAATGAACTTAGACTCTACCTCTAACCAAGATCCCCAACCTTAACTTAAATAATCTAATTAATCTGAAGTTTCCTATGTTTTCTCTTTTTTCTCCAGTAAAAAAATCAAACTTTGCTTTTATTTTATACAAACATCCTCATATTGAATCATCCATACTGTCAAAAATCTGATGTTATCTCTGACCTCAGATGTGCAACTTGAATAATGACACAGGCATTTGACCAGATGATAAACAGAGATCTTGTTTCCTCTGCAAGGAGGAATCAAGCAATTCAACTGAGGCCATTGCAGCAGAGACGTTTGAATGGGATAGAGAAACAAAAATCCCATGAAGTCACTAAAAGAGTCACAGCAGGAAAAATGATGCGAAATATTTTCCAAGATTGCAAATTAAAATAGATATACAATTATTAGGCAATTAACTAAGCCTCCTGTGTTTCAGTGATATCCCCCAAACTAAACCACTGCTTTCCCAGGCAGTCAAACCTCAAGCAGGTGGAGGAAGATGG
This sequence comes from Irena cyanogastra, assembly GCA_013397155.1. Classification (NCBI taxonomy): domain Eukaryota; kingdom Metazoa; phylum Chordata; class Aves; order Passeriformes; family Irenidae; genus Irena; species Irena cyanogastra. The sequence continues at coordinate 322,994 of VWZV01010981.1, forward strand.
TCAATCCCTGCTGTGGGGCTGGAGTGGCTCTCTTGTGTGTTCAAGTCCAGCATGGATGGGACTTGGAGCAACCTGGGACAGTGGAAAATCCATACAATTGAACTCAAAATCGTAAAATTATTTGGGTTGTAAAGGACCTCAAAGCCCACCCAGTGCCACCCCTGTCATGGGCAGGGACACCTTCCCCTGTCCCAGCTGCTCCCAGCCCCAGTGTCCAGCCTGGCCTTGGGCACTGCCAGGGATCCAGGGGCAGCCCCAGCTGCTCTGGGCACCTGTGCCAGGGCCTGCCCACCCTGCCAGGGAACAATTCCTGCCCAGTCTCCCATCCATCCCTGCCCTCTGGCAGTGGGAAGCCATTCCCTCTTGTCCCATCCCTCCAAGGCCCTTGTAAACAGCTCAGGGGTTACTTTGCACCCAGTGTCACCACACACACACCAATATCTGCATGAACACCTCGACGCTGCCAAAATCCCATAAATTTTGCTGTTTAGTGGCAAACCCCATGAATTTGTCTCGTTAAGCCTCCTTTTGCCCTTTCCTCCATTGAGATTTTTTATTTTCAGAGAGAGCCAGGTTCCCATGAGCCTGCTGCAGGAGGGAGGGCGAGCGTGCAGCCGGAGGATGCTGCAATCAGGGAAACCCACCAGAACCGAGCCCTGCTGCAGCAGAGCCTGCATTCCCCTGAACCACCAGCCCCGTTATTTTGATTCATAGGTTTCAAGCGAAGCAAACACCAGAAGCAATTTGTGTAATAATCCGACAGAAAGTTAAACAAGAGCGAGCAAACTGCAGGAAATTCATCACGGCAGAACACGAGCGCAAACAAGCGCGTCCCGAGGAGCGGCAGCCGGAGCTGCTCACAACAATGGAACTGCGAGGAGGCACCCAGTGTGTACAAGAGGGGAAGCAGGGAGAGGGCAAGAAGCCAGACACATTCCACATGACATAAGTAAATAAATCAAAGGAAGTGAGATTAAAACCTGAAATAACTGGAGGAGGGGAAGAGCTATAGCACCTGCATTGAGGTGTCCGCCCCACGGAGATTAATATCACACAGTCTATGGGAAGGCTGATTTGTGGTGCCTGAGCAGGGCAAGGGAGAAAAAGATTCACAGTTCAGAACCAGAGAGGTAAAAAAAAATCAAAACAAACCGGTGTCACTATTGCCTGGTTTTCAAACTGCAGTGAAACACAACAGGATTGCTCAAAGCAGCTCGTGCTACTCTGGATTTATAATAAATGTATATTTTAGTTTGGTTTTTAATTGTGGTTAAACAAGGCAAACGTAAAACGAAACAGTCTGAAAACTAATTTTTATGTATGTTTTAAAAAGTTTTGATTTAAAAACTTTTAATTTTAACCTCTAGTAGAAGATGTCTCTGCTCACGGCAGGGGGTTGGAACGAGATGAGTTTTAACATCCCTTCCAACCCAAACCAGTCTTGGATTCTAATTCTTTTCCATAATATTCCAGCTCCAGTTTTACTTTGCAAAACTTGTAGATTTAGCAAAAAACCAAACCAGTAAGACCTTGGCTTCACTGGTTCTTTTGTATTATTTTTTATTCTTCACCCAGTAAACTGAAATTACAAAGAAATATTAATTGGTCTTCGGCTGGATGAGAATTTTGAGATGTATCAATATCATCAAAAATTCCAATGCAAATCAATCACTTTAAGCATCACAGCCTCATTCAAACAGAAACAGGAGTACAAAAAATACATGAAATAATGTTCTCAAAAATATTTAAAGAAGGCTAGGATATTTTTTGTAATACTTCTGCCACTCTATTCTCTGGTGTAAAGGATAGAAGATGGAGGTGGGAATGGTTGTATTTCTTAACATATTTTGGAAGTTTTGGTCTTTTCATGACAAATTCTTCTCAATTTACCTATAGCTGGGTCCATACAGGTGAAGTGAAGGAGGAGATATTGAAAAAGAGAAGAACTTTTATTGAATTTCCCATTATTTGGAGCACAGCTAAAGCACAGCTCAGGTCAAGGCCATTTCTAAGTGGAGGAGATTAATGAGAGGCAAATATTGAAGGATAATGTAAATAAAGGCCAACCAAAACCATAGCCAAAGCCATCAAATGTTACTCTAAAGTCCTGATTTTGGCTATTTATAAATCACATTAAAAAAAATCAAGTGGCTGTGATGGGATCTCACATTGGCACCACCACAGCATCATCAAAGCTGCTGCTCTGTGGGTGGAGGAAACTGTTGACTTTTACTAATCCTGTATGAAACAGTTTCCTTGCCACTAAAGTGACAGTCAAAACAGTCCAGAGAATAATTGCATGGAAAAATACAAAAACTGCCAATCCTCCTTTCCCTCAGGTTTTCCAACCACCTGCCGGCAAACTGCATTAGAGGGGCTTTTCTTTCTTAAATACAAGAGCCCTGTGAGAAAGAAATGAAATAAATTCAAAGCACCCTCACCACTTCCAAAAGCATTTCAAGCTGATGGGATTTCCACGTTAGGAAGTGGCACAGGTGCTGGTGCCACCCGTTGGTCCCCTCTGTGTGTGTGTGATGTGAGGAGGCAGGTGAGTGCAGGGAGCAGCAGGTAACACACTGGGAGCTTCAGTTGCACACCACAAAATTAATGAGCAGCTTTGGAGTCATAATTTGTAGACTTCACAGAGAACCAGGGAAGATTATAAATGCTGCTGCCCTAGAAGAAGTAATAGAGAATTCAGTATTCAGAACTGAAGAACAATTTGTAAGGGAATAAAGTCCAGCCTGAGCCATGACTTCTGTCTGTTGACAGATGGCAGAGAAGCGTCTCCTCTATTCTCTCTCATTAAAATAATTATGGCAATGTATGTTAGACTCTCTTCAAGCCTGGCATTTTCACAGCACATACAGGGGCATCAGCAGTGCAGGAATAAGGTGAAATAATAATGGAAACACATCTCTGGCACGCAAAGGGCATTTGATATTAAACTTACCTGCTTCCAGAAATAACAGCAGGGAGAAATTTGTTACCTCATAATAAAGGAAATTATTTCCCTGGTTCTAACAGGAGGTTAATTAGAGCTCTCTGCTAACTTAAGAAACACCTCCCAAATCCAGGTCAAGCCCCAGTTCGGCTGGTGAGCCTCTACCTTATGTAACTCCTCAGAACCAACCTTGTTTCTCCTTTTTTTTTTACCTTGGCTGCCAATTGCTCCCTGTAAAACGACAAATCAGATGCAGTCCAGTGTGAAACTTCTTCCCAGCTGTCAAATAATAAAGTCAGGGAAACCACGGGATGAGAGAATTTAGGTTAGGGGAGAAATATTCCAGGTTCGAGCGCATCTCTTGCACTTGTGCATTTGTGCCTGCTGCGCTGGGGGGGACTGGGAGGAGAGGAGAGCGAGCCCAGCTATGCCCTGTGCTGTTAATGGCTCTGGCAGGTAGTTAGTGACACGAGTTAATTACCCAGCCCTGCGAGTCCTTGTCCCCACCACGGCGTGTGACACGAGCGCTGCGTGATGTCACGGCCAGCAAAAATTACCCGGTGTCAGCACTCCCCTGTGCTGCTCCTCGCTGCTGTTCTCCCCAATATGATTCACTTTCATTATTTATGAGACTTGTCTCACTAACCCTCAGCAACGGTTCCAAATAATGATAGGAATCTGTCAGTGTAGGATTGTATTTCTCAAAACAATAACCACAGTTCCTGGAAATGTCAATATGTCAATTGAGGGTAACACATCTCTCAATAAACCAATATTTTGTAAAAACAAAACAAAATCTAAGGCAAAAAAAAAAAAATCATGCATGGAAAATGGAAATTTGAGCTCCATGGAGCTCTTCTCTTGCAATGCCCAGCAGAAAACTTCCTGCTTCCTGCCAGACGGTGGAGACAGAAAGGCACAATTTTGTTTTCCTCCAATTAAAAACTGTCAAACATTCAATATTTTAGCTCTTCATATTCATGAAATGCCATGAGAAAGGAGATAAGACTTCTTTGACAGAAGTCAAAGAGGTCCTGCTAGAGCAGAACCAAAACTCAGTAATACAATGAGCAGAAAACTGAGCCAAGGATAAATGAGGTCCTTGAGCAGTTCCATCCTGAACACAGTGATTTCAACATTTGGAGCCAATCAAATGCATTTCTGCATCACTGCTGAAGTTGCCCTTTCACACATCTGCCTTTTAGCCCAAGGCAACAAGAACAGAGGTGAAGATCAAATCCCTGCCTTCAGTTTATTGGCTTTGCATTTCCACCCAAACATCTCTCATGTTCTTAGAGCCCAATGTTAAACAAATAAATTTTATTAACTATGTAGTTCTGAAAGCATTTCTGTAGCTCTGTGAGATGTTTATAGAAGCCCAGACTGGTTTGGGTTGGAAGCGACCTTAAAGCTCATTCCATCCCACCCCTGCCATGGCAGGGACACCTTCCACTACCCCAGGTGGCTCCAACCTGGCCTTGGACACTTTTAGGTTACAGGGTTGTTTTTGGTTTTTTTGTTTGTTTTTTTTTTTTAATATTTTTCCACAAAGGCTTTATCCCATCCAAATTTTTTCCCATGAAGGAAAACCAGTAAAGTTTACAAAACGCCAGTTTGAGCCCAAAAGGAAACTAGTGAAGGGTTTTCTCAGATTGAACAACAGCTTTAACATATGGGTAGGAAAACATGAAGGTGTTTCAGGTGATGCTTGAATTATCAGAAATTGAGAGAGCATTTGCAATTTCTGAAATTCCAGGATGTTGAGACTTCTAATACCACAAGTGGAAACATTAAAAAAAAAAAAAGGAAAGAAAAATAAAGTTCTACAAAACCAAAGTTCCACGGAAAAATGTATTGATTTGTTAGAGGAATGTTCTACTAAAAAGCAAAACTGTTCTAAAGCACAATACAAAGAATATTAAAAGCACTAAAATTTCTGTTTCCCACTGCAATGCTCACATCCATGTGTTGGGAATAGGGAAAATACAGCCTATCTATTCTGAAGAATATAAATTTATCACAACAGCTGTAAATCCCCACCCCTGACACAAACTACAAATAACTACATAGCTCTCCCTAACAAATCATCTTGAATTTAATCTTTCCCAACCCAAAGACCATCCTATTTGGCTCATACTGTACATCTTCACCACTTGCATGGGACTTTGGTTTGGAGTGATCCATTTATTCTGGGAAGTTCCAACTTGTAGAGCAAAGATTATCAAAGCTTCGAGAGCTGATCTAAGAGAAAATTAAATAAACATACAGGCTTCACATGACACTACGTGCAGCACATAATGTTAAACAACAGGAGGTAAAAGTGCTAATTAAACAGTTTATATCCTTCAAAATGTACAATCTCCAATGATCAAGGAGCATGAATTAGGTAGGTAAATATAAGGGAGCCTGGAGTGACAGGCTGACACTCCGGGAGCGGCTGCGGGGTGACAGGGATCTGCCAAGCCACGGCACAGCCTCTCAAAGGGAGCTGCAGCAAGCCTGCCCTTGGGAAAATCAAAGCCCAGGCTAAAGAGCACAACAGAGGAGGTGGGCTGTCTTCATCCCTAACAGCACGAGCCTCTGATCACAAGGCAACAGCAATAATTGGGTGGTTTCTCAGCAATCTCTCCCACACGGTCCTGAGAGCCATCGACACTCGGGCGCTCCTCCAGAGGCAGCGAGAAATGACAAAGGATATAAACATCAGAGGGCTACAGAGATTGAGACATCAAGGGCTATAAACAACCAGGACGAGATGATTCCAGACACAAAACAACTGGAAAAGCTCAGCCATTAAGGAGGACGCTCAGAGTGTCACCACCAGCCCTGAGTGCCAGAGGGTGTCAGCAAGGAACAGACACAATTGTCACTGTGTCTCCCATTAGGAACAGGGTAATGGGATTCTGCTCTGTGAGGGACACTGCTGACCCAACTGGTCCAGAGACAGTCCTGACTCATGGCTTGCTGCTCACAGAACACTAGAAAACAGATCACAGAATATCCTGAGTTAGAAGGGATCCACAGCATGATCAAGTCTGGCTCCTGGCCCTGTTCAGGACAATGCCAAAAAATCACACCACGTGTCTGTGTTGTTTTTCCTGTTCTCCCTTTTCTTTTCTGTTCTCCATGTATCTCCTGTTGCTTCTTCTGATTAGAAGCAATTCTCCAGCTTTCCTTTAGAAACAGTTTTTCCCCTAAAAAAGTGTCATCCTTGACACTGCTGAGTCTGGATGAAGCAAGTCCATCATGCTCTCAGTGCTGATCTACCATCCTACTCGCTCTACCAAAATTTTATATTACATTTGTCCATACATCTCAAATACTGACAAAGCCCTATTCCTTCATCACTCTAATTATCCTTTCAACCCTCAAATACATCTCTGTTACTTCCTCCAACACCTCTCTCTTACTCAATACTGCATCACCTGTTTTATTCCCATTCTCTCTCCTCATGACCAACTCAATGCCCTCAACAACCAACTCCACAGCTGCCTGTCCCTGCATTTGCCCAAAAGTGTCACTTCTGCAGTGAGGTCACCCAAACCACCCAGCCTTTGCCTTATCAACATCCTGCTTTCAGCTGGGTGACCACACACCTTCCTGGGCCTGTGGAGACCTCCCTCCCCCAGCCACCTTCCAGTCCCGCAGGTGACACCAGGTGAATTTTCCATCATTCCAAAACCCCCACATTTCAGTGCCAGCAAAGTGCAGTGGGCAAGAGACTGAACCAAACCTGCTGTTTGCCACTAAACTTGCAGTTTGCAGCTGCACTGACAAGATTGCACGAGTGACAGGAGCTGTATTTATCATATAAACAAATAGGAAGCCCCAAATGAGGGAATTAATCTCCCTCCTGCACATATGCTCCCCTCCCCAGCCCTGTACACATGCAGAGTTTGAACATGAGCTGGCACACCTATCAATCCACAGCAAACTTATAGCAAAGCAATCAGAGCTTAATTAAAGGCAGAGAGAGGTCAATATGTTCATATGCAAGATGATTCACTGTGATGTCACTTGGGTACAATCAATTAAAACGCACAGGATATTTTTTAGATGGGAAAACCGGAGTGGGGAGCCTGTTGTCTACCCAAAGGTTTTGCTATGCTTTAAAAGCTTCATTTAAATATTTTTTTCGCCTTATTTATATGCACAAAAGTAACGGTTATATCAGATATTCATAGGTGATTTAGATGATTGATACCAATTTCTCTTCATAATATGACTAGCAAATAAAAAACACAGCGGTTCTCATATAAAAAAATAATGTGTGACAAGGTTTCCTAAAACATTTCTATTTTGGACCTCACAAGCTAAATTGCTTTTGCTGGCCCCTTCCACCTCTCAGCATGGTTGACAGACAAATTGATCGAAACATCGGAAAATAATATGCTTGCAAAATTTCTCTGGGTGAGTTTTCAGTCTTTTGAATTTTTCATACCAGAACAAAATGAAAGATTGCCTCCTTGATTTTTCCTCCATTATGCGTCCCCATCTTATGTACTACAGGAACATACAATACTTCAAATAGCAGCAATACATTGTAAACAAAATGTAGAACATTTTTCATAGAACACCCAAGCCGTGCGAAGTTAAAAGACTGGGTAGCAGGAATCTTTGCCCTGCAGATTATGTTGTTCAATTATAATGAATTCATACATTTGAAGTTGCCTTAGGGCCTCTCATTAGACTTAGGGGTGTTTATTACAGGAAATATTGCTTGTATCATTTAAGAAGCAAGAAGGCTGGATGATTTGATTAGAAATGTTGACAGTTGAGGTGTGTAAAAAATATGTCATTCACCCACATTTTCCCCCCACTTTAATATTAGGATCCTTCATTTTTCATGAATTCCTTAACCCCTTCCTCCCTTCAGCAGCCCAAGGCACAACCCATGCTCGGCATCGCTGGTTCTTCACCAGGAGCTGTTTGTGTGACACCAGTCCACATTTTCCACATGGTAGCAGGAGGAAAACACAACCATTTCCATTCCCATTCCCATTCCCATCCCCATCCCCATTCCCCTCCCAGGGCCACCTGCCCAGGATGGGCCCCCAGCTCCCATGGAAATGGGAATGACCCTTCCCACCCAGGCTGGAGCCCCTCCTCTTCCACTGCACCTCATGGAACTGGACTGAATTACCTGCCCCCACAGTGCCCAGCAAAGAGCTCCTCAGCTTTTGGGCCAAATCAAACCACTCCTGACAGGGTAACTTGAATTACGGCAGTCAGCAACGCTGATGAAGTGGAAGGAGTTGATCAGACAGGTACAGGAATAAATAAATAAATAAAAATTACTGTTTGTTCATTCCTTTTTTTTTTTTGGTGGAAAATGGATCAATATTTTCATACTCTTGAAGGGGAACATGCAGCACTTTTAACTCCTGTACTGTGCCAACTGACCTCAGGATGTGCTTTAGATGATGAGTAATTCCAAGAAAATTTACTAATTTTTGGACAAGCTCTTGTGAAACCCACTAGTTTGAGTATTAACACCCCTAAACCTGCAGTAATTCTTACAACAGCTTGAATTCATGGAGTGGTTACTACCATTTTATCAACTTTTATTATTATTATTTTATTAATTTAGATTAGTGCACCTCTGAAAATGAGCATATGAAGCGTGCATATAAAATCATGCAACAAAACCATTAAGTAATTATAAAGACTGATAACACAGAAAAAACCCTCCAATTCAGGGTCTACCTTGTTTATTGTCTGTAGTTTGCCAAACTCAAATTTGGCTTCCATTATCCACAAAAAGTAAAGCCAGAGAAATGTGACTTAAACTCAACTTTACTTTGAGAAATTTAAATAACTTACAATGTGTATTTGAGGAGCAAACAGATCCTTCAGGCTTTGGATCTGATCACAGCATCATTTAAAAGGACTAGAAATTAAAAAAAAAGGTATCAAAAGTGATATATTTGCATATTTATATTGTATTTATATGTATTTAAATGTATTTAAAAGCGATTGCAGAGGAAGGGACATTCTTGTTAACAGAGAGTTAAAGAAACATCAATGAGGTTGAAAGTAATCAGGCTAAAATATGTGATGTATAATAATAATAATAAACTTGGAAGGATTTCTGACATGACCAGTAAGTGCTTTCCTCCTCCAAGGACCTGGTATTTGCCATTTCATCCTGTCTGCAAAATATCACAGAATGGTGCCAGTTTGGAGCCAAATTTCATTTTCCTACCACAAGTCAACACAAAGTAGACTTAAAAACTCATTTCAGTAGTGATTTGCAATTTTTGTTTGGTTTTTTTAGCTTCTAACTAGACACAAAGAAATAGCTTCCACTGAAACAGAAGGATTTTAATAGATATTTATATGTTTACTGCATTAAAATCCTTTGCATCTCTCCTCCAAATAAAATTTAATCACGTCTCTAAATGCTTGAGACAAAATTTCAATTTTTGATGATTATTTTATATTCAGGGTCAGAAATCTGATTTCAAAGGGCAGGTCAGATGTGTTTAGGACTTGCACCCTTTGCATTAAGAGACTCTCCTCCCTCCCAGAGGTCCAAAGCCCTTCTCAAGTTGCTAATCTGCATTTAAAGACCCTTCCACCTCTTAAAACACATAACTAAATACTTGAAGGTGTTAAACCCACAAGCTGCCTCCTATCTCCAAATATCTGCAGAACCAACAGTGGCATTCTTAAGTTAGGAGCGACAAATACTGGAAAACCTCCACAATTTGGCTTCCATATCTCTGAATTGGTATTTCAGTGACAGATGTTTGTTGCAGCAAAAACCTCTGTCAGAACAAAATTAGGTGATCTATCATTTTAAGATATGGTCTTCATATACTGTTTACTCGAAGATATCACTTGCCTCAAGCCAATTTTGACCAAGAACATTTTGTGATATGGAAGTGATTTGTATATCATCATTTTTGTGATAAATGTAGCTCTTGAACACAAAATAACCCACTATTCCACAGTATTACAGTTAAAACTCCTTCCCCAGTAAATCTGTACTACTGCTTTTATTACTACAAAGATACTGTATCTCGACTTCAATGCATTTCCCATTTTTATTCACGGAATAGGCTTGCCTGCTTCCCTGCTTTTACAGCAGGGAGCTTGGGCCTGGCCCCCTCTCCACAGCAGAGATGCTCCTCCAGTTCTGGGGGGCACAGGAGGAGCACAGCAGCCACCACAACACCTATTTTGTATTTATTTCAGCAAACAGGGCGAGGGGAGCACAAAGAGATGCAAAATACCTTCCAAAGGACAGTGCCTACAGGCAGGGGCTGCCCTAGGTGTTCATGCAGGTCCAGAATTAACCACTTCATTCCACTAACACTGTTTTAGCTGTCTCACTCTGCCTCCAAGGGTCTCAAACCCTCTGATTCACAGGTGGTGGGAATAAACCAGCCATCTCCACCTCACCCCTTCTCCAGAGGGGCAGGAAGGAGATGCAAGCCAACCAAAAAGGACTAAAAACCACCATGAACCAAAAAAGCTGAGAGAAAGCACAGGTGGAGGTGGATGAGACAGGAGGAGGGCATTCCAAGGGTCAGAGCAGCCATCACTTGAGCTGAACAAACCTCAGAGAATGGAGGAGCTGAGGAGTTCCCACCACCTCTGCAGAGTGTGGCACCTTTTCGGGTGCACCCTGAGCTTGACAATTGATTTGGGCCATGAATTATTAAACAACCACTAAATAACCATAATTTAGTAATGAGCTCGAGCCATTATGAGCCTCGGGTTTATCTAAGCCAGTCTTAGGGACAAGGGGCTGTGGGTTTAAATCCTTCTCAAAGGAATGGCTGTGCCTCAACAGGTTTTTATTTTACCACATGTGCACCAACAGTCTGCCACCAAATACCCTTTATCCTGGAATTGTGTGTGCAGAACTTCTTAACAAGATGATTTTTGTGCTATTCAACCACAAGTGCCCAACTTGCTGCCTGGTGAAGGAAAGCTGGGTGGTTATTCACCTGAGATTTTGCTGTAACAGAAAGATCAGCTCAAGAATAAATTGATAAACTGATTCCTCTCTTCAGAACATCTTCCCTGGCATCACCTCCAACCTACGTTAGGCTTGGTGTCAAAAAATTCCTCCTCTGCTCACCTGCCATGCTCCTCTCCTCCTGGGAACAGTCCTGGCTTTAATGGACTGTCCTGGCTGGGAATATCCAGCACCTCCTTTGACAAAACTAAAAGGAACCTTCTGTTTTCCCTGGCTCCTGCCACTCTCACATCCTCCCCTGCCTGTCCAGAGGCAAAAGGGCTGGGAATGCAGGAAAGGGGCTGATCAGGCAAAATGCCTCTTCCCAAATGGATGGGATGGGCAGTGGGAAAAGTGAGATCATCCTGGGAATTCCTGTTCACCAACAGCAACGAGAAACTGCAGAACACTCAGGCCAAGGGATCAGATTTTGCCATTTCTTAGCATCAATTCCAGCACACAAAGACAAGAATGACCCTGTGTTCTTCCAAAAGCAGAAGTTCACTCAGAACACCTCACAGTAAAAAAAAAAAATTTTTTTAGAGTTTGAGAGGGAAACTTGGTATTACAAGAGTGTGTTTACAAGCAGAATCCTCACTCTACTTCAGTTTTGAAGTCTTCCCCCATGCAGGATTAGCAACAAACACACCATGCAAAAGGATTCTTTTGATAGTTTAATTTCAGAAGTGCTGGTGTAATGTGAGCCAATTTTCCTTTTGCTTTCAAAGTTTGCAGAAAAATGTGTATATTACATTCTCTGATCTTTTCACTTGTTGAGATCAATATGTGTAAGTCCTCACAAAAGGGAAATTCTCCTTCACAGCTACTCGGTGGCTTAAATGAGAGAAACTACAGGTACAGAGCTCTAAAACCTACCAGGATGTGCAAAATTTGTAAATTTTGACAGTATATCTTAAAGCACATGTTAAAAGCATGAAAGGAAATTTAAATCTTTCACCAGAGGAAAAATCTGGAGCTTTTACTTCTCAGGGACTTTTGACCATGGTTAGTTTGCATCTGTCACAACTGCTGAAAACAACAATTATTTCTTCTTGCTATTACATCAAAAAGCCAACCAAGACACCAGGATTTGGCCTACAGCAATGCAACCACTGAGAGGAATTTTTTGCCAGGGTTCAATTTGCATGATAAACTGTTGTTAACAGATACCATCTGTTTTTAAATTTAGTAAAAGGGCTCATATTATACAGCTCATTACAAATATTAGTAACTCTTAGACAACGACTCTTGTAGAGTGTGGGTTGGAGCTAATGAAGTAGAAAGCTTAAACAACAAATCATTTACAAGTTTTTGTACAGTAGTTCTAATGGAGGGAGTTTATAATCAAAGGAAAATGTAATCACTTTTGTTAAGCAATCCATGGACTTAGTCAATGTAGCACAAACAGCCATTATGCAAAATTATGACATTAAAGGGAAAAAAACTACTGCAGACTTTGCATTTTACAGTGTCTGCCACACAGGCTAGTAACTTGGAGAGAATTAAAGAGGTGAGGCCCCTCGCTTCCAAAACAGCATTTTTCCATCAAAAATCCAAAAGATATTCAACCTGGCCTGAGATTTGCTGCCCTGAATTAGACCTGACACTGGTAACAAAGGGGATTCTGTAATGGACATGGGCTCTCACAATGCACTGCATTAATGGGCATCATGGTGAACATAATCTGTCAGGAACGGTCACAATAAAGATGTTCTCCTGATTAATGTTCCACTAGGCCTGTGCTTAATAATTTATATAATTTGTATTAACTTTCAAATTGCCATCACTGTGGTGGACAAGGAAAAACACACAAACAATTCAATATAATAATTTCACCCAGGAAAACGTTTTACGTGGCAATTAAAACTGCTGGGTTCATACAGGAGTAATCGTTCAGGATTTACAGAGATGAATTATTGTGAAGCAAAACTGCATATTTAAACAACATAATAAGAAAATTCTTCTAAGAGGTCATAAATACTTTACAAATTACATTAATATTGGTGTTTGGTATTACTGCATTTATATTCCTACAGACTGTGTATTTAAATATTACTCCCATAACAATGTACGATTCTGTAAAATTAACAAACTTTTAAAATTGTGACAGTCTGCCTAATAAAAGTGTCTCCATTAATTTTTCCATACTTTGAATAAAGAAATAGTAATGTTAGAGTAGTAAAAAATGGTCACTGTGAATTTCTTCACCTAATCCTTGTTTTTCTACATGGAATTCAGCACATTGCACAGCCAGGATGGTGGGTATTGGTCAAGAATATCCTATGCTATCCTATCAGGATGATTAATGAAGGCACCTTTTTCACAGAATGTCAGACTCTGCCTTTTTAACAACTGACCTTTCATAGAATACTACTGAACTCATAATTCCACTTTTGTTCAGTTTCTTATTAGTGGAGTTAAAATTAATACTTATGGGAATGATGGCTAAGGTGATGCACAGTAAATCTTAGAGCACATCAACCTTCTGCAGCAGCTACCCAAGGAATAGTACCTGCATTTGTCTACTCCAATAGCATAAGTATTCCAGTAAAACTCTGTGTCCTTTCAAAAGACAAATTAGGTCAATATTCAACCCTCTTTCAAGCACAAAGCTGTAAATATGGAGAGGAAAGTTCAGAATACTCACAAAACAGTTCCTACTGTACACGGAGGGGGTGTTCATCCTGCTGCACTGCTTGAAGCTGCCAGGAGGACAGGGAGGTTTTCAGGAGACATTTTGGCCACACAGCCTGGGAGCTACAGGGACTCATTCCCAGCATGGCCAAGTGCAGCTCCATGCTCACCTTTGGTGGGGAAAACAGCCCTGTGCTGTGCCAGCACAAGGATTTTGGGGAAGGCACCAGTGTGATGAAGACAATCCTAGTTCTGAATCCACCACAGCAGACAGCTGTCCCTGGTGAACAAAGGCCCCGTTTCTTTGAGGTGTTTCACACTCACCTCGCTGTTCCTGTGGTGTCACACATTCACTGTTCACTTGCTGCCACCCCAGAATGCCAAAAATTAATGCTGAATGAGCAAATTCCCAGGTGCCACACGAGCATCACACATGACAGCGCTCAGGTGACGTGCCACTCCCTGCAGAGGACAGGACAGGACTCTCCATGTCCCCTCTCCTCCAGGATTATCACCACCTGCCACCCACCCTCCCAGGGCGAGATTCCAGCCCACATGACAGATCCCTGCTGTCCCTGCTCCCTCCCTGCAATGCCCCACCACTCCCCTCTCCCTGGAAGCTGTTTCAGCTGCCCTGCAGTCTCCTCCTGGTCCCCTCCAGCACCCCAGGAAGACAAGAGATGCAGGCTGACCACAGACACCTCCAGCCTGTCCCTACTGCCACACTCCAGGGACAGAGGCAGACAGGGATGCTCCCACTGCTCCAAGGGAATCCCACCCAGGTCTGATGCCAGGTGCCAGGACTGTCCTGCCCAGGGAGATGGGATGCTGCTGCTGCTCCATTTCCCAGGGCAAACTGCCATTCCTGCACCATTCCCTGCTCCTCAGCACAGATCCTGGTGTTTCTACACACAGCTCAGTTCTGAACTGATAGGGGGTGGGTCTGGATTAGAGATTAGGAAGAAATCCTTCCCTGGCAGGGTGGGCAGGCCCTGGCACAGGTGCCCAGAGCAGCTGGGGCTGCCCCTGGATCCCTGGCAGTGCCCAAGGCCAGGCTGGACATTGGGGCTGGGAGCAGCTGGGACAGGGGAAGGTGTCCCTGCCGTGGCAGGGGTGGCACTGGGTGGGATTTAAGATCCTTTCCAACACAAATCAACCTGGGATTCAGATTCTAAAATGCCTGAACAAAAGCAGCTCAAATAAGACACACTGGAATGTGTTTAGTTACAGGAGAAAAACACTAAAAAAATGTATGAGCTTAAATCTTCAGTAAGGACATTCATTAACACAACCGGCTATATTTTTATGCCTTTTTAAAACCCTGACATCAACTCTTTCCCCTCATCATTATACATGAACATTCCTAAACCCTGAAGCCACACGGTCCAGACAGTTTCTTACCCTTGAAGGTATTTTAAGTTGATAATGATGGGAAACTTTTTATTGGCACACAAAGATCCAAATCCACGCTCTGGCAGCATCAGAGCTGATGTCAAACCCTTAAGACCTCACACAACTGGCAGCAATTCTGTTGTAAAACATTCAATAACAGCAGCAAATTGCAGCTTAATTTTTCTCCACACATTCATTGGCATTCATGTGAGGTCCATCCACACCCATTACGAGGGAAGGCATCTGCATTATGGCCAAATATTGCATCCTGCAAACACAGCAGCGGTTGTGCTGCTTCTGCCCTTGCAAACCAAAGAGGGCTTCACCCGAAATGAGGTTTTCCAGAACAAAGCTAAAGGACATGGGATGGATTTCAACCTCCCCTTAGAGCTCAGGGGTTTTTTTGTGAGGTCAGCTGTGGCATAATTTAACTGTTCCATTACTGGAGACCTGAAAGCTGCTCCATGACTGCAGACCTCCAGCCATGCATTACATTAACATCTATGCCTTGAAAAAGAAACTCCTCCAAAAATAATATTTTTTTTTCCGGAATCAATTTTATTCCTATTCCAAAAGAAAAAAAATTTCCTTCTCCTTTCAGGCTCCAGAAATGCCTTCATGCCAGGAGAAGGATGGGTGTTTTCCCTGCACAACAAACAACATTTCACAACTTTATCGTGGTTGAACATTCAGAAGTTGCCAGAGAAAAGAATCACCTCTGAAAAGCAGGAAAAATGTACTGAAATAATGAGTCATGTTCACTCGAGATGGGAAGGCATTCCTTAACAAGACTCTCAATTTAGAAGAGAGCGAATAAAAAGGTATTTCCCAATTGATGTTCACAGATGTATCTTCTGCAGCCCAAAACAAAGCGGAGCTTCCAATTCTGCCAGGCCGCTCTGACAAAGCCTGCAGTTGTGTGAGTTAGAGTTCCCTTGGTCACAAATCATCCTAATTACTGTGGAATTTTGATAACAAGTGATAGACCTGAAAGAAATGTATGAAGTGCAGACAAAGTTACAATGTGAACGCAGACAAAGCAAAGAGGTAGTGCAAAGAAGTGGGAGAACCAATAGGATTTATTCCATTCTTTCTGCAGTGCTAATATGTAATAAATTAGTAAATAAGTGCTCATTCTGATGGCTCTTTTCAAGAGTTCCATAAAACTAAGAATTAAGATGCAGCAAGCTTCTGGAATAAATATCAATAAGTAAATGATAAAATTCAGTAATACCTTTAGTGATCCAGATGCTAAAGCCAACCCAAAGCAGCCTTTCATTGCCACTCCTGTACAAGTTACAAATATTAAACAACAACAAAAAAACCCAGCAAATCTTTAGTCCTAAAAATGCCTAAAAGTGACTGGGTGACATTGCTTTCAAAGTGTGAAATTTTACTGTACAAGCAATTTTGTAGCCTGTAAAAGAATTCAATATTCTAGATCCACATCAGAGGGAAGCTCAGCCTGCCTCATCCCAGATGTGAACACGGTGCTATCAGCAAGTAAAAAGTGTTATCAAGAATGGGCATTTTTGTTTTCCTTCAGCTTTGTTGTACCTGGGGGTTGTTTTTTTGGCCACTTGACATCTTTTTACTGCAATTTATCCCCACTTCAGACAACAGATTCCTTGTTCATTTTCAAATTACCTGCACGCACTGGCAGCCACACCTATCAGGAAGGTTTTTCTTGTTCCTGTCTGCTTTTGTTTTGCTGCAAATCCTACGAGAAAGAATTCCAAGACGTATTTCCCAGAACAGGCAGGAAGCGGGACACGCTATCCCAACCCTGAGGATATCCTCTGTTCCACACTGGGACATAAATCTCAAAGCCCACAGGATTTCTGCATCAATGAGGAGCATCTGGACAAGCTCAGAGTCACAGGCAATATTACCCAGCCCGCAGAGAACTTCTGACCTACAGGAGCTGAGAGGTGATCCCGACCATGACCGACAGGAAAAGGGAGCTGAGGAAAAGGGGAATCTGCTTTCACACAACCACAGCAGCAAAGGCAGAAAACCTCCCAAAATATTCAAGAAATCAATAAAAAACCCCACAAACAACTGCATCCACCTTGGTTTGTCATCCCTGCTAGCATGAGCAGAAGGAATTAAAGAAAACCAAGCTGTTTCCATGAATTCACACAGAGGTGGAGAGAGCCAAGACAGTCCATGGTGCAATGATCAGGGCAGTGTGGACTTTGGAATTCCAGAGGTACAAACAGAAAGACATTTTCTGTATTCTTCAGGTGTCCATTTAAAATTAGAACAAACTCTTCTCAGAGGTGAAGAACATTCAGGAGCGTGAAGAATGATTACTTCCAAATTATTGAGGTATTACAGCTCAAATTGCCTTAATAGGAGCTGATTTATATTTATGGTCAAGTTTCATACAGCATTTAAACTTTCCACAACTCCTCCCCCAAGTCAGACCATTGAACCTGAAGAGCTTAAATAAAGCAGGAATTATTTTCCATCCTCCTTTGTCCATTTATCCAGCCATCTACACACCAGGATATTTAGTGTAGTTATCCAGCTGAAAGTTTTTGGTCAGCACAGGTGTATTTTATGTATTAATAAAATCAAAGAACCACAGAATTGTTAAGGCTGGAAAAGACCTTTAAGACCACCAAGTCCAACCATCAACCAGCACCACCACATTCACCTTTAAACCATGTCCTCAAGTGTCACATCCACGTGGCTTTGGAACACTTTCAGGGATGGTGATTCCATAGTTTCCTACAGCACCCTGTACCCCAGGAGCTCTGTGGCTGGTGACCACCAAAACCTTGGTGTCCTTCCACGATGCTTCACCCACCAATAAATGCAGAGATCTCTTGGTCATGAGTATTCCTAAGGAGCACCAGGAATGTTTTTGATGTTCCCACTCAGGAACCACCACTCTTCCAGGGAGACTTGTTCTCCTGGGCAGCCACCTGGGATACAACCTTGACCCAGCTCTTAGGAACAGTCCAGACATTTCCTACTGGAGCAGGACTGTCTGTAAGAGCATCTGTCCTAAAGGGAACTTTCAAGGCCTTTCAGTGATTTCAAGCCTAGAATAAAAGACGCAATATCAGTTTGTCGCCCGGATAAACAATCTGTAGATTCTAAATTTTACTAAGGCAGGCAGCACACCAGCTTGGTCCTGAAACATATCAAGACATTTACTCCTGCAGGTCCATGAATGTGGAAAAACCCTCATCTTTTCGAACATTTTCCCTCAAATTCTGGACAGGCTTTCCACCCAGGGAAGAAAGCAGCCAGGATTTTCCAGCTAAAACTCTGTCAGCGAGCACTGGCCACTGTTCCTGGCCACAGGAACCACCCTGGCAGCTGTGGCCAGCCTCTCCACGATCAGATCTGTGTGTGTGTGTACGTGTGAAGGCAGCAGCTGCACGGGAGCACCTAGGAGACAATAAAGCCCTGCACCCGGCGGGCTGTGACACTGATGGAGCACCGCCAGCAGCAGGATGCTCAGGGAGGCTCTTCATCATCATCACCTGAGCACAAGCAAAACCCAACTGTGGGATGACAAAGCCAGGGGGACGGGCATCAATAAAGCACAGGAAAAACAAATGACAGGAAAACAACTGACTGGGAACCTAAAGGACAAAGTTTCTAACTTAATCTCATTATTTCTCGCTCTGAGCTGGCGGAAGGAAAGTCCTCTGCCACGGCCTGCAGACAATTCTGACTTCGTGTCTAAATCTACATTATGATGGTAATAACAGGAAAATAAAACACGATTTAGAAATCTATTAGTACAAGTGACAATTTACACATAGCAGCAGCCTATAGCAATACACATCTCAAAGGTGAAAATTAACCAAACAAACTGAGAAATGCCCCGAACCTCATTTGCTCAGCTGATCACCACAGTTATTCAGAAATTGAGAAGCAATCAAAAAGTTTTCATCATCAGCAAGAGCCCATTTTAATAAGCAACAAGCCAATAATGAGTATTTATTACTTGAAGAATTTATGTGCACTAAACAGGTTTCAATTTTTCAAAAGCCAACAGGAATTTATTTCTTACCCAGAATCAGTGAGAACCAGCAAAGACAAGCTGGTGGGGTTGACCTACAAGAGACCCATCCTTGGAACTATTTTCATTTAAGGAATAAGCATTTTAAGGAATTTTGGAAAGTTAGGTTGAAGTGAAGCAAATACTGCAGGCTCCAATGAAACCACCCCAACCCTGGATTGATGGAACAGCTCCTGTTTATTCCTACTGAAGAGAAGACAACTCCCCATCCCAGGGAGAGGCACCTCACACCACTGCCAATCTGATCAGACTCTGAGAGAAAATGGGAATGAGATGGGAGATGGAAACCAGCACTAAATGTTTAATATCATCTGCAATTCACAATTATTTCTTAAGTGTCTTTTCCCTGATAACTTTTTCCACTGCGTGATCTTAGTGAGAAGATAATGGGAGATGCTGCTTTTGAATAAGTTATACATTTCCCCTGCTTTACTTGAACCTCACAATGCCACCATTATTAATATTTTTTCCTCCACAAAACAGCAGTAGCCTTCCAAAGAAAAAGTCCTTGACCAAAATATCAGAGGATATTAAACTGAGAAGTGATCTACTGATGCAAATCATTAAATCTATTTGCATTTGCTTACTGAACCCTAACACAGAAATTAAACTACATAGTGTGGGAAAAGAGCTGGTTTTGCATGGTTAAAAGGAGACATCTTGGAAGATCCGAGCTCTATGTCATTAATTTTCCTTCTTCCCCTCATTAACAAGTAAAATGTTTTCACTGCTTGAAAAGTTTTAATAAATAGGAAAAAGCAGGGCAGCTGACATAAGTTTTTAATGTAATATACAAGAGCTTTTAATATTTTTACATATATTAATGTAAAAGCTAAAAATAAATGTTAAAAGGTTACATTTGTGAAGAAGGAAAAATGGCATTTACAGTTACAGGGTAAGGTTTTAGAATTTAACTCTTTCTCTCCCAGCCTGGGGTGCTGAGGAGCATTTGCCATTTCCCTGAGAATCCCTGGAAGTGCAGAGATGAGGCCCTGGGGGTTAAGGACACACATTCCCTCCCAGCTCTGGGCTCCAGGCTGATTTACTGGGCTTTGTCCTACCAAGCCTTAAATTCTTCTTGTAGAAGGCATCATGGGAGGCATTTTAACAACAGCCATAATTAGCACAGGCCCTGGCAGGGTGAGACCTTTGGGCTTCACTGAAATGTGTGAGCCAAAGTGGCCAGGGAAGGCCAGGACCTGCTGCTGCCAACTCCAGCCGGAGCTGGGAAAAGCCATCAACACCAACACCAACAGCATGCCAGGATACATCACAGGGCTGTGACCAACAGCTGGGGGGATTCTCCTCCTCTCTCCTTCAGAGAGTCCTGGAGAATTGTGTCCAGCTCTGGGATCCTCTACACGAGGACCTGGAGCTGCTGCAGCAAATCCAGAGGACCCATCCCTGATTTCTGCTGGGCAGTGACCCATGGCTCTGACCCTGAACACTAACATGGACAATGCTGTGTCTGAACAGCACCACAGTTTCAGGGTGCAGAACAGCAGGCTGTGCTGCTCAGCTGGGCTGGGTCTGTGACCCTCATGGCTGGCCAAGACTCCTAAACCAAGACATGTTAGAACAGCCCAGTGATCACATTTCACAGTGCTGGTATTTTAAAAAGGCAGAAATAACAACAAGCTGTATTAGATAATATAACTTGTGCAGACACCTGCTTGGAAATACCACAAATATGACTCTTTCTTTCTAGTGTGGAAGATGCAGAGCCCTAATAGTGCTGAAAAATGATTCCACCAAAGAGGAGTGGGAGAATTTGTCTATGCAGCATCATCTCCTCGGGAAATTTCAGAGAAAATAAATCCTTTCCTGATGCCCTGCCCTGTGTTGTGCCACAGATTCAGTGCCTGGTGTGCCTTTACTAAGGCCAGGAGTATTCAGGCCAGGAGTGGAACCTTTCCCCTCCCCGTGCCAGAGGTAGATTAATGCACTGGAGCATTTTGCCATTGCAAATCCTTGCTGTAAGGATGGGAAAATGGGCTGCACAATGACATGGATTATGTTTCTATTATGTCCCAGAATTAGTGGGTGTTTTGAATATTGCAACTCTTCATCTTGGGTTTCCTGCCCGACCCCTGCGGTCCTCAAAAAAAAAATCAGATGCACAGATAATGCTGGGAATAATTTAAAGCCACAGAGGTGTTTTGGGATCAAACAGAAAAGTGTGAGCACAGACACCTGGATGTGGGTAACAGGAATCCTCCCTGCAGCTCCCCTGAACCACAGAAGTGTTTGACTGCCAGGTGTCTGTAAGAGCAACCTGGAGAGCCCTGACTACCAAATGTGTGATGGGGGCAATGGGCAGGGTTTGAGGGGAACCAGCATTGCAGGATTTGCAGAATCCCAGGATGGTTTGGGCTGCAGGGACCCCAAATCCCACCCAGTGCCACCCCTGCCATGGCAGGGACACCTTCCCCTGTCCCAGCTGCTCCCAGCCCCAGTGTCCAGCCTGGCCTTGGGCACTGCCAGGGATCCAGGGGCAGCCCCAGCTGCTCTGGGCACCTGTGCCAGGGCCTGCCCACCCTGCCAGGAACAATTCCCAATTCCCAATCTCCCATCCAGCCCTGTCCCTGGCAGTGGGAGCCATTCCCTGTGTCCTGTCCCTCCATCCCCTGTCCCCAGTCCCTCTCCATCTTTCCTGTGGCTCCTTCAGGCCCTGTGAGGCCACACTGAGGTCACCCCACACTTCTCCTGTCCAGGTGAGCCCCCCCAGCTCTCCCAGATCTCTGCTCCATCCTCTGATCACTCGGAGCCTCCTCTGGGCTGGCTGCAGCAGCTCCAGGTCCCTCCTGTGCTGGGCCAGCCCTGCAGGTGGGGCTCACCTGGGCACGGGGCAGAATTCCCCAAATCCTGCTGCCCAGGGCACAGGGGGTCTCTGGCTGTGAGTGAACGTGGCCAGCTCATGTCCAGCTTCTCAGCCACCAAAAAATCTGCACTTTTATTTTATCTTTTTTTGCACAGAGCCCTCAAAGGCTTGTCTGCCAAGATTTGAGGAGAAAACCACAAGTGAAGACTTGCAAAACCCACTCCTGCTTGAATCCTGCAACACTGCCTTTGACAGATAATAGAAATGCAGCCATGCTGTCAGGGAGAATAACACAGCTGAAGTCTGGTATTGATTACAGTGGAGTTGTTCAAGATTCACTTCAGCCTCAGTGAGAGAGGAACGTGGGTTTTGCTAATCATGCAGAATTAAATTCACCAGCCAGACCTGACAGTAAAACTTTGCCCACAAACCATTTCTAAAACCATGTGAAACCATATCTCTGAGCTGTACTACATGTCAGGCTGAACTCTAAGAACATGCAGAAAGTTATTTTGTTTATGTTTTGGAAACACCACTTCCAATAAAAAGTTTTCTTAGCTTGATGCAGCATAAACAATCTGTAGCATCTCCACAAGAAACTATGAAAAACCCTAGCCCAGTTTATTTTTAATAAAAGGAGGACTATGCTATATAATAACTCTTCCTGCCACATCCATTGAATCTGCTGAAATAAAGATTGATGCCTAGATATTTGTAGAGACTTCTACCAGAGAAGGTAATATTTCTTTTTTCCTTTCTTTCCTATTTTTTAAAATACACTTCCCTGT
Source organism: Irena cyanogastra (assembly GCA_013397155.1). Taxonomy (NCBI): domain Eukaryota; kingdom Metazoa; phylum Chordata; class Aves; order Passeriformes; family Irenidae; genus Irena; species Irena cyanogastra. Next base: position 345,587 of record VWZV01010981.1, read on the forward strand.
TACTCTGAAGTAATTTGAAGGAACAAGCATCATCTCCCTATTTCCCAGGCATCTGCATGTTTTGTTTCCAAAATCAGTGGCAGAAAACTCAATGAGATTTGTGAGAGCTTTGTGCCACAAGTTAAAAGATATTTGGAAATGAAAGGTTTTGAAAGAGGAACATTTATGTAAGAGTGATCTTCTGGTGGCACCACAACCAGGCTCTCACTTGGCTCCTCACTGTGAGAACCAAAGCTGTCAGCACTGGGGAGGTTAAAAGGCTAAAATCCTGGATCTGAACAAGCATCACCCAGATGGACCAGGAGCTCTGAGCCAAAGCAGCACCTTGAAGGTTTTGGGATCAAGGCACTTCAGAAGTGAAGCACAGGTGGGAGTGGCTGCTGGATTTGCCCACAGTCCCTGGTGCTCTAACACAGAATCGTGGAACTGTTAATGTTGGAGAACTCCAGGATCATCAAACCCAACCACCAACCATGTCCTCAAGCCTGAACCCACCCAGGGATGGTGACTCCAACACCTCCCTGGGCAGCCTATCCCAAAGCTTTACAATCCTTTCCATGGAAAGATTTTTCCAGATTTCCACCCTGAGCCTGCCCTGGC